>PVKH010006512.1:0-20984 GCA_004027955.1 Chaetophractus vellerosus | reverse complement strand
ATGGCAAAGCCCCAAAATGTGTGTAACTATCAGAGGCGTTATGCCACACTTAGGGATGTGCATGTGGGGGGTTGTGGGAGGGGTGGGGGGGTGGCATATGGGTACTCCTGGAATCTCTGTGTAACATTTGTGTAATCAATGTATCCTAAAAATGTATATAGATATATAAAAAATAAATAAAAAATTAATTTAAAAAAATTTAGCAGAATACCTAGAATATAATAAGTGCTCAAAAATGTTATATTTTCCTCAAAATAAATCACATAGTCAGTCTTTAAAAATTACCGTTAAATAATATTAATAGCAATTTTTATGACTTTCAATGTTCATGTGTGGAAGGATTTAATGATCCGTGTGTCTATAGTCAACATACAGTCTAAGTTTTCTAAGGCTAGAGAATCATGTAATTTTATTATTTTCAATAAAGGCAATTAATTATTGTGAAACTAAATGGCACTTAATTTTATTTTTTTGTAAGATATAAGTGAATTCACGAATTTAAAAAGGAGTGGCGATAGTGGCAAGTCTTGCTTTATGCTTTACTCTTAACCTTAATGGAAAAAAGTATCACTTTATATTTGTATTAAGTATTGATTTACATGTTTTTTCTTCCCTGATAGAAAAGATAGGTGCTATGGTCAGTTGATACATGTCCATGGTCAATTTGCCAGTTGATAGAACCCAAAGTAGTCATTCATACTCTTTGAATAAAAGCCCAAATAAATAAACTCCACTATGAAGAAATAAATGGACTTACATACTGTTTATTTTGCCAGAATTCACAGGGTCCAGATATAAGCAACGGAAATGTTGTGATTGTTCCATCCTCAGAGGACAGGAAAGTTACCATCCTTCATCTCTTCCTAATGTTTGTAGCATTCTTCAGTAAGAGAAATATATTTAATCAGGAGCCACTATGTGCAAAACATTGAGTAGAGGATTGAAATGTTAAATGCTCTTTCATCAAGGAAGATTTCCCCCCTTAATGCACATGTGTTAAATCTTCATCTAATCAGCTAGATTTTTTTCTTTCACTCACAGAGGAAATTGCAGATATCTTGTTTTTACTGTAAAACTTGATTTAAATGCTTCAATTAAATGCAGAGATTTCATTTATGAATGCTAGTCAATGATTTATTTCATTGTTTTCCTTTTTGGACAAGTCATTGGAAAATTTTTTTCCAAAGCAATATTGTATTAACCTTTTCTGACGGCAAAGCTACTCTCCTAGCAGTGTCAATGCTACTTTGTCATTCTTGTCAGTTATTTTATTACATTTGATAAACAAATAAATATAGCCCCACATATTAAAAAAAAAACAACTAAGATGACCAGCTTGAAGATTAGCCCTTTGATAATCATCTACAACAGATTACGGAGCCTCTGTAATATTTCAAAGAATTGATCTTTTTCCATTTGATGCTGATATTGAGATTTCAGTTAATTGCCGATGCTTCTCAAACAACAGAGCAGGTGCTAGTAGAAAGAACATTCTCTGTATTTTCTTTGTTATTTATAGTCAGAGCTCTTCTGCACTAAACCCTTGAGCTGGCTTTTTAGAGCCCACTGTATAACAATTTCATTCACTTTCATGTCAACAAGCTTTGGCTTGATAAATTAAAACAGAAAAATGCTGGCTAAAGCACCACATTCCTACATGATTCATTTTCCTGCAAGTGTCTGGCAGCTGCCCAAGAATGACCTGCTATCTTCCCAGTGTTCTTATCATTTTCCCATCTGGAAGGGGCTGAACCTTACTGTACACTGGGGAGTTAAAGGCCTGTGCAGGCTGCATTCAAAGACCATTAACAATCATAACTTTAAAAATCATCACCCTCTTTCAGGCAAGGTTAACAGTAGTCTATAGAATAAATAGGAAGGTCAATATTTTACTTTTATTTAAATAAATACAAGGCAAATTCCTTGGTTTCTTTAATTATGTAGTGCTGTACACTCCTGAGCCATTATAATTTTTAGACTCTGATTTTCCTTAAAATTATTAAAAAGAGTAATTCTAAATTAAGTATTTTTTAATTTAGTTGTCAGTTTGCTAATAAATAAAGTAATGCATTCATTTATTCTTCTTTATACAAATGGGTTTTTCTTAAGGGGTCTAAGGCAGGATGGGTATTTTAGTAATTATTTTAGCAATTAACTACCTGGATGCCAAAGCACAATTAAGGAAAAAAAATTAAATGTATTATTGAAGAGAGAAGGTAAATGATAGCAGACTCAGTGGCTTCTAACTCTAATAATTATAGCAAATTTTTGAAATGTATAAGTATATTTTCTTAATTAAGACTATATATAGATTAAAAATAAATTAAATTTAAAATCTGATACTGACGAAAATTTGTCACCCTGGAAATTATCAAGGCCTGAAAATAATGTTGTGAATTCTGAACAAGTACAATATTTAAAAACTGAAAATTCCCTTTTCATTAGATATTTGAACTAAAATTTAAAGCCCTTAACAGCTAACATAATGCATGTTGGTGAATCATAGTCTTGTCTCTAAGATGTGAGAGATCTAGAAATGACCAGAATCCTCCACCAGCCATGACTGGTAGGTTAATGTACAAGATCTAAACACAGTTGGCAAAGCCAGGCAAAATGCTCACTCTTTAGTAAAGTTGAAACAATATGAAAATAAGTTAGATTGGCCATACTCGTGCCCACTATTTAGGAAAAACCACCACTTGCAGAAACTGCTAGCTGGCTAGAGAAGTCCAGATATTTTGACATTGAACCCAGCTGGGCCATTGAAATATTGGCTGGCTGGAGAGGAGGAGGGAAGAAACTGCAATGTCACAGCTTGTGTTGCTGGAGTTAAACACTTCCGTTCTGCTTAGGAAGATGCTTATTAGGGGCAGGGGGAGGGAAGGAAGACTCTAATGGGATTTTGTTTGTATGCAGGTAAAACCATGATCTAATTCTGGAGTGGAAATTGAGAGTTAAACTTCTGTGAATAATAATACAAGAGGTATGTTCACTGTAGTTGGATTTATGCCACTGGGGATAACATTAAATTTGGGGATAATATTGCCGGTCTATGCTTCTGATGGATGTGATAACATTATACTCTCCCTGGTCTGTCTTAAGCTGTACCAAACAAGAGATAGAATTTCCTTTTGAGAATAGGACAGTTCCTTTCACTCTACCCATGGGCCCTTTGCCTATCGTCCCCACTAGTAGGGGTATATGGAAGACAAGAGGCCAGTCAACATTGAAAGAAATCACATTATAGTTATATTGTGGTTATGGTCTGCAGAGACACAGCTGGAAGCTCTGTTGTTCTGTATTTTTATACCATAAAATCCCCTATGGTAAATTTAACAAGACCAGTAAACAAAGTATTGCTTACATTTTCCTGCTTACTCTGGATAGACTCACATTGTGGTCATCCTCAAGGAAGGTCAGGATTTATAGGGAGCAGGATGGGTTATGCAGATTCATGAGTAATGATGGAACCAACAGTAAATAAATGTTGTTAAGGAATTGCAGATGCAAGGCCTGTATTGTTTTAATAACAACAGGTTCTGAAGAGCATGGATTGCCCATAATAAGTGTTTCTACTTCTTTCTGTGAAAAAATTAGACAAGGATGGTTCATTTGACAATAAAGGACACAAGAGATGGCTCTTGGACGTGCACAGGAAGAACCAATGACTGGGCACTAAGAAGAATGCTTATCAGAACTCATGGGACAAAAAACACTTACGTACCTGTTCTTTGCCCATTTTTCTAATTTTTCATTGATAAATCACACAGGCTCATGAGTGTTATAATACATGTTTAAATCAAATTACATACTTAGGCAGAAGTCTACCCCCAAATATTTTCGCTGGGCCCCACATACTGATGCTATGGACTTACTGATAGGCATATACAATGGGAATTTAGACTATTATTATTTGACTCCTAAAGAGAAATGTAACTGCCCTTTTTCTCTACCAAATTCTAGAATTGGGGACAAAACATTATGTGACCTATTTCATCTTGGTCAGTTGGATTGGCTGAGGATTATTTTAGCTTATGTCAAGCAAACCTATAATCTTTGAACTAAAGCCAGCCTTAGTTGCCTCTTCTCTTCATGACCAATTCTTGTTTATGGGTTTTGAGTCTATTCCTATGCCAGAAAAGATAAAAAGAAGGAGAAGGAAGAGAAGAAGAAAGGAAAAGCATGCCAAGGGAAAGAGTGTTTCTTTGTAAGACAGGGTGCTTAGGAAGCACCTCTAGAGGCCTAGGTAGGTCATGTAAGTGAATGCAGCTTGTGGGCTGATCCAAACAATAAGGAGTGATGGGTACTCTGGAGTGGGCAAGCCCTGTCTATTGGTGTAGTCATGTTCAGATTCAGGCAGTTATTGCCATGAAAGAAGCTGGGCCCAATTTTGCCAGATCTTCCAAGTTCTCAAGAGAAGCCCTAAATCAAGTCTTTATGTAAAATCTCCTTATTTTAAAATATTGGTAACTAATTTTAAAGTGTTAAAAGTTCTATGCAAACCCTAGAAAGTGTCTGACTCCCCTCTTGGCAGTTTACTAACTCAGCCCTAAGGCCTGGAACTGTTGGTTGGCAAGCCAATGACACCTAAGCATCCCAAGAGTGAGGAAGACCCTATCAAGAAGAAGATGCCCCTCTTAACACTCAACTTTTAGAAGAGGAAGTGATATAAAAGTGATAGAGTCCAAAGAGCATTCGAAATAAGTGGTCTTTATTAGTTCCTCCCTCCCTTCCAAGTCACTGCTCCTCAGGATTGTGGCCTTGATCTGATGGTATCTTGGCTTCTTCCTAGCAGTAAGTTGAAGAAGGGTGTGCTTGGTTTTGGATGCTTCCCAGGATGGTGATGGACTCCCTTGCACTCTCAAGATGTTTCCTTAGAGATAGGGATTGAATCCAGTTACAAAGACATCCTTTTTGATGTGTTGGTTGTAGAGGGGTTAGGAGGAAAGCCTTCAAGGCAATTGGCCTAATGAAGAGAAAAACAATTCAAGAATCATCCCCCTCCAAGCATGTGCACTCAGTGGGGCAGGCCAGGCCATGGAGAAAGGGGTGAGGGATAATTACCTGGACTAATTCAGGTTGACTACACATGTTAATAGTTGCCTATACACACCCACACCCACATTTTGTTTCTCTTTGCATGAAAATAAACTATGAAATAGGATTAATGGAGACCCTTGGTAAGTTATAACCAACATTTATAAAACATTTACTATGTGTTATAAGTGCTTTTGCATATTCTAACTCATTTCATTCTCACCACAACCCTAAGGGATAGGTAGTATTTCTATACACTTATTTTTTCAGGTGAGGAAACTGAGGACGAGCAAAGTTAATCACTTGCCCACACTCACATAGGGAATACACAGAGACCCTAAAGGACCCAGGCAGTCTTCTGACTGCAATGTCTGGGACCTTAACTAGATGATTTCTCTGTAAAAGTACATCTATTCTGTCAATTTAGATATATTTAAACTGTAAAATAAAATTAACTGCTAATCAACAGTGAAGAATATTGACTGAAGATGGCTTAGCAGAAGAAAAACAAGGTCAACAAGTTCTTACTCTTTTGGATTCAGATTCTTTTTAGCCAGGAGGCAGAGACATTCTGTAGGAGCTAAGAGTTCAAGGACAAGTGTAATTCTTGCTGTGGGAAATAATGCAGTCTTTCCTGTGCTAAGGGAACAGTTCAGGGAAACGCTTAGTCACTGTGGAGGTGTTAAATTGGCAGAGAAAATTAAGCCATTCCCTTTTATAAACAGAGAGGAACAGACTAGCAGACTAGAGCTGAAAAAAAGTTTGGGGCAATACTGAAGGATAGAGAAAATTAGAATTATATGAGGAGATTTTGTATTAGTTGGGTTTAGCATTATCCTCTTTTGAATTCTTTTCTAACTTTCATATTATGTTTTGATAGAGACTAAACAAAATAGGGTTTTTGGACACTATCATTTGCCAATCTCTGCCCTGGCTTTTCAAGCTTATTGCTAATCCTTATATGCATTATCGATTTTAATGATGAGGAAACTGAGACTCAAGTTAAGTGACTTGGTTAAGAACATGTTGTTAATAATGGACTGAGTCAGAATTTGCAGCTCCTTCTTGCTATAAAATCTGTACTTTTTTCCACCAAATTAATATGATGCACTTAACCCTTATTACATGAAGTACTTGAGCCTAGTAGGTGTTCCCTAGCTTTCCTTCTGTATGCCATAGCCACTGGGCCCGTGTATTCATGTTATGTGATCCTAAACTTTTTGACAAGGATAGTCCTCCAATAAAATAAAGAGGTTTATTGATAGAGAGTGGGGTCTGCAATCATCAAACCTTTACAAGACTAAGTATTTTCTATTTAGCAAGTCTGCATAATATTTTTTGTAGTAGAAAGATTAGATTAAAAAATACTGTCTTAAAATTGTGATTCCTCCCCTTCTCTCTATAGAGACTGCAATTGCCAACAAAACAGTTTTCTAAACATCATGGCAGTGAGTCTTCATTCTTTAGGCATTGACCACAATCCAAAGCAAGAAGTCATACTGTTCTTTTTACAATGACAGAATGCGTATTTTAAAACTGTACACAAGAGACTTGACCCCAAACAAGTTACTGGGTTAACACTTCCTTTATAGTCCTGCAATGAGGTGTATTATACATAGGATATCTTCACATCTTGATTATAAGGTATTATTTTAAATAATGTCACTTTAGTGATTTTTCCAAGGGCATCAGTCAGGTTGCAAAGCTTACAACCCAGGGTTGTTTGCAAAGGACTGGTCCAGCCCCCTGGAGAAATTCTCTGACTGCACATAGTTGAAAACCAATTATGGCCAACTCACAGACAACAAACTTTTAAAGCACCAGTCAATGCTGGGAGTGCAATAGAGGGAGAGTTGCGGAAGGAGGTGAAAGCCTTAATACTCCCAGTTGTTTTTACCTCGATTCAGCTTTATACACATTAAAGGAAGGAAGGGAGGAAGGGAGGGAGGAGAGAGAGAAAGAAAAAGAAAGAAAGAAAGAAAGAAAGAAAGAAAGGAAAACACTAGTCACCTACCTGAAAAGTATCTGCCTTTCCTCATAGCCCTCCCTTATTTGTCAGCATCTCATTTGTTTCTTAGTAAACTAACACATCATACAGCCTTGTAGATGCAAGCTTTAGGCTCCTAGGGGCAAATTTTATGCCTTTAATTTTTTAAGGAGAAAGGACACTGCCCTGTAATTATTATTGTGTGTCAGTTTTGTTATGAAGGAACATGAACCATCTTGCTTCGCATGAGGTACTCAGAAGATTAAGGCCCTCAGCCACAAGGGACTTGAGCAGACAGAAGGAAGAATCAGAGTTTAGAGACTTCAAACAAAATAGAGACATCACTGTTTATTATCTGTGCATCAGTGAGATTCACAATTCTTAAAATATGCAAGCAAAAACATTAGTGAAGTAGATAAAGAAGATTACAAAACATCAAAAGAGATTGCTTATATTAACATATAAAAGAAATATCACCCCGAATCATGTTAGCACTAATGATTTAAAATACTACTCACAAGTAGCTGTCCTATGAGCACATATTTTCTCAAAATCAGGAACAATTACTAGAGATTTTAAAAAATCTTTGTTAAATAAGCAATGTCAAGGGTTATGGAAACAGTGCCGTGAAGTTAATATCTTGCATACATTTAAGGATCTAAATAGAAAATATTTGATATTTGAGGTGAGGCTGATAAAACATGGGACTTTAGGAAAAGCAGGCTCGAATATAAGGAATGAAGAGCAAAATAAAGCCAATGGAGGTATAAAAATCCAGTGCACAGGAAAAATAAAACAAAATAGGAGAAGCTCACCACAATAAAGGCATTTACTCCTGTACTATTTGGCAGCTGCATAATCAATATTCTATTTTTTTTTTGTTGACCAAAATATGGGTATTTTTATTTCAAACTAAAGGAGACATTGGTAGAGTGGTTGGAAAAATGAAAACAAATTTAGATATTTTATCATCAATGTAAACCCTTACTGAAATCTTTAATACTATTTTTAAAGGATGTAATCAACTTCTAATTGTTCTTGTGCCTATTCTAGCCAGTCATCCAGTGGCTTTAGGAAAAACTCCTTTGGAGAGGTATATTTTGCAGACCTGTGACAGAAAACAAACTTTGCTCTTCTTTTTCATGATCTCCCATACTTTCTCAAGTGTTAGATGGCTCTGCACTTGTCCAAGAGACAAAACAATGAACTTGGCAGTGTTGTAGCTGGCAGCATATAGCAATGGTGACATATGGGGATGATAAATACAAACTGTATTTAATATCAATTCTGTTTTGGGGCTGAATTTCTTTTTAAAAAGTTATCAATAAGGATTTTCTACTTTGGGGTATTATTTACCCAGATATTTAGAGGTTCTACATTATTGCCCAGATTTAGGTTTTCAAGGTCAGGACTCTTCTCTTTTACTGTGAACACCACCTTACAGGCAATGCTTGAGGAAGTCATTGGCAGGTGTTGTTTTTAGAGAGGAGATCTCATGTATTAGAAGCTAGGCGTCGTGCCAAGGACTTCAAATGTTGTGGCAGTCAGGATCCTAGAAAGAAACAGATGGCATACTTGAACAGAGGTAATTGAGAATTTAATAAAGGGACTATTTAAAAAAGATGGTGCAGGGTTGTTTCAGGGAAGCCGACAGGGGATGTTGCAATGCATGAGATACGGGTGACAGGGATAGTGAGGCACCTTTACCACCCCAGGCTTCAAGGGACGTAGGAGGAAGCAGCTAGCAGAACACAGACAGAAGGGGCCACTTGACAAGAGCTGCGATCCTCTGTAGATTGATGTAGTTCACCCCTGGAGACCGAGCAGGGAAGGAATGACTGCCTTCCCAAACTCCTTTTGCTGTCTTCTGTTGGTCAAAGGGATACAGAAGTCAGGGGGAAAGATTACCCATTGAGTTAGTTGAAAATGCTACTAGGGCACAGAAGGGTATGGGCGATGGGAGAGTGGACTTGGAGGGGCAAATGGAGAGTATCCATCACATATAACATCTCACTCACTCTTCTCCACACCCTAATGAGAAACATACTATTAACAGCTATAATTTGTGGTTAGGGGAAAAAGTTCAGAGGGCCAAGGAGCTTTGGCAAGAACATGCAGGTAATAAATTACAACACCAAGATTGAAGCTTAGGTCTCCTCATTCCAAAGCTTTTGTTTGTCTGTTTCCCCATAATTCTATTCCATGAAGTATTTCATAGGAATCTGAAAAAGGGTTATGGTGAGGGATTGAGGGAGGTGGGATGGAAATGTAAGGCACAAGGAATAGGAGAAAATCAAACATAAGAAAATAGATTGCTGGCACATATTAAACACTAGCTGTATCACAGGCACTGTTTTAAGCTTTTTATATGCATAATCCCATTAATCCTCTCATGGACTGTGTGAATTAGGTACTGTTGTACCCACTTTACAGAGGAAGAAATGGAGCCTTAGGAAGACTTAGTAAGTTATTCAGCAAGTGAACCTATGTAGTTTGATTCTAAGGTTCACAGCCTTAACAAATTATACAGAATTTGAAATAAATAAAACAAACATAAACAGGATGAAGGAAACTTGAGTGTCTGGAACAATTGCCTTAGATCTCTTAGTTGTCCTAGAAGCTTTTTTCTTGATACAGGCAAATCATTTTTTTCCTTTCTGTTACTTTTCTGATCATTTTACTATTCATCTGCTTTAATGTTGGCGGTGATGATGGTGGCAGAAAAAGGACATGAAACTCAATTTAGACCACTTTATTATTCTGGGGACAGCTTTTCAAATCTGACAGATATACCCAAAGCTAAATCCATCATATTTCCTCTGAAATATGTTCCTTTCTCCAATGTTCTCTCATTTAATGGCAAGTCTACTTTCCATCTTCTCCAAAAACCTTAGTACCATCTCATACTATTATTATTATTATTATTATTATTATTTTCTGGATTTTACTCTGAGTGATTCTTTTAAAATTGCTCTATACTGTTCTAAAAGCATTGAATGCCTTTTAAAGGTATTTATCAGTCCTTGAAATCATTGATATGTGTGTGTGTGTGTGTGTGTGTGTGTCTATTTTCAGGCACCGTGTCTTATGCATTTGCTTCCCCAATTCTAGCATGGTGCCTGGACATAGTAGTTCCTCAATAAATGCTTTTTGAATGACCAAATGGAAATTGGACTTCTGTAACTACTCTGTGTAGATGAAAGCGGTTGACGTTCTATGAACATAGTGAGAAATGGGTGCCTCAGATTTTCCAGCCTTTCTTCCCTAGCAAAGGCTAGGTAAAGCTGCTATTGCCTGACTTCCTTTTTTGTTTCCTTTGATATCTCACCTGATGTTACCCCTGCTGTTCTTCAAATGTCAGACTGACTTGGAGCCAATCCTTTGATATGCTGTTTAATGGGTTTCAGATACTGAGTTAGGTGCATTTTGATTCTCTTTGTTTCTATTTTCATGAACTCTTCTAGACCTCAAGGTTAACTGACATCTAAATGGCATTTTTCAATCAGTAAGACAATGTTTTTAAACTCTCAAATGCTTTGGACACTTAGTCAAATGCTTTGGCACCTGTTCCCATCATTACTAATGATTTAAAACCAGAGTGGTTGGCAAAGCATTCTTGAATCAAAGGTACCAAAGTGGAGTTCCTTTAAGGTCACTGAACATAAAGCAAAGTCCTTCAGCTTCCAAAAGGAAGTGTGCACAGCTTGCTCTGAAGAAAGAAGCATATCAGCTATAGTACAGGCTTACACTGCTAGGTAAAATGCCTCTTCTCTCACCAAGGTCCATGCATTCTAACTCTCTCTCTTTCTCTAGTGTAATGATAATATTCATTTGATGATCAGCTTATCATTCAGCCAGCTATTTTGCTGAGAGAAGAACTCAAGCCACTCTGCACCACCTAGGTGCCATAGCGTTCGTATTTAGCGGGTAACTGCCTCTGCACAACAGCCTCCCGCCTTGCATTGGCATTCTACCTTCCCAATGTCATCGTTTATGTCAGCATCTGTAGCAGCTGCTGCTGCTTCTGGTCGAAAAGTCTCAATGTTTGCCTTTAAAATGTCATTCCTTCACCTCTCTCAATATTCAGACTCACTCATCAGTTCGTTCCCAGCTGCCCTCAAATGTGTTCAGAATAAATGATGCACAAAGGACAGTCTAAACACAGCTAAGCAGTTGTAGGCAAGGCATCTTCAGTTCACTGCTCTTCCTTAACAACAAGTGCTGCATTGTCATTTAAATGTGTTTCTGGCATAGGAGAGGCTGGCCATGTATCTGCTTTGGCAATAACAGAATGTTTAGCGGTTGCCAGGCAAAGAGGAGAAAAAAGTAGATAAAGAAGGCGTAGAATGTTTCAGTTAATGTGGGTTGCCTGTCTTTTGTTTTTCTTTCTCACGGCCCCCATTACCAAGCTGGGCTTTACCAAGGCAAAAAGCTAGTAATTTATCTCTTCCCTGCCCACAGTAGCATCACCATTTCTCTCCATGGCATCTGGGCATCTTGACCATATTAAGTCCTGCTCAAGATTCTCAAGTTTGGCATTTTGCCATCCTGGAAATTAGAATATCATAAGGCCTTTGGAAAAGCTTTTGGTGAAATATGAATTACCAGATAAATATGAAATATTTCCATGCTGTAAGCATGCCAATATCTAATCCAGAATTTAATTCTGACAATTCAAATACAGTCTCATCCACAGGTATAAGAACAACACAGCTCAACTTCCAATTTTCAAAGCATTAAATTCAGTTATTAAAATGACATCATTACCTCACAGCCATTAGGGCATGAATTGTGGATTATTCTTCTAGTGGTTAAGTGATGAGTAATAGAGATACAGTTCCATTGTGTGATCTGCCTCCTTCATGATCCATTTGCCTCATGCTTACCAGGGTTTAGGTTCAGTCTGTGGCCAAAGAGCAGGGTGAAGCCACTTGACCCATTGAGGCATTAAACCCACTACTTCTACCTCATTAGAACTAATTAACCACAAACATAGACACTAGAAAGTAAAGTTCCTATCCTGATAAATTTGGTCTTAACCTTTGACATCAAGGAAGTGGAAAATGATATTTTTAAGCCTAAATCGCTGCTTAAAAATTACCCAGCCCACTTAATATGTTTTTTTTTAAAAGATTTATTTATTTTATTACATATCTCCCCTCCCCCCTGCTGCGGCAACACGCCGAGACTGGTCACTGCGCAGGCGCGGCTTTCCCCGCTTGTGGGCGGCTTCTGCTTCTATTCACGGCTGGCTCTTGCTTCAGTTCGCGGGTGGCTGGCTGTGCTCCATTCACGGGCGACCTGCCCTGCCCATGGCAGCTTTTGCCCTGTCCGTGGCACCTTTTTGCCCTGCCCACGGCGGCTCGCCATTCTCAAGGCGGTCTGCCCGCTAGGAGAGGTCCCTGGGAACCGAACCTGGGGCCTCCCATGTGGTATGCCGGCGCCCTATCCACTGGGCTATCCAGCCGGCCCCTAATATGTTTAAAATAATACAATTAATGGCATGCTTTCTATTGCTATAATCACAACAAACATTGTATAGCTTTTGCTATGTACTAAATGCATTACTTAAAAAGCACTACGTGTTAAATTAGTTATTCCTTATAAAACTCTGTGTGATAGCTATTATTCCAGGATTACAGATGGGGAAACTAAGGCATGTAGAAGTTAAGTAACATGCTCAGAGACACACAGTTACTTAGCAGCAGAACTAGAAGTGAAGCAGAGGCTGGCTGACTGCAAGGCCCAAGTTCTCCATCATGATGCTAGCCTGCTCCCCATCTCCACTGATCTTTTAACTACCACCATCAACAACAGCAAGCAACTGGGCTAATGCATGCTTTCTCCTGCTGTTTTTTTTTTCCCTCTACCAGAGAAGTTGTGGGTTTCAAAAACAGTCATGCATAAAATACCAGATTCCCATTTACCACCCCACCGTCAACACCTCCCATGAATATGGAACATTTGTTACAGTTTGATGATAGCACCTTTTTATAATTGTACTTTTAATTAAAGTCCATGGTCTTACTTAGAGTTCACTGCGTAGTGTAGTTTGATAGGTTTTGTTTTTTAATTTTATTCTGTTACCATATACACAATAAAACATTTCCCGTTTTAATCATATTCAGATATATATTTCAGTGCTGTTAATTTTGTTCACAATGTTGTGCTACCATCACCATCATCCATTACCAGAAACATCTCCATCATTCCAAATAGGAACCCTGTATAATTTAAACCTTAACTTCCCGTTCCTTGTCTCTACCCTGTTTCCTGTTAACCAATATTCTAGATTCTGACTCTAGACCATACAATATATGTCATTCTGTGCCAGGCTTAATTCATTCAACATGATGTTTTCAAGGTTCATTCACATTCATTCATTCATTTGCATGTATCAGAACTTCATTCCTTTTTATGTCTAAATAATATGCCATTCTATGTATATACCACATTTTATTTATCCATTCGTCAGGTTCCCTCTATTTTTTGGCCATTGTGAATAATGCCGCCATGAACATCAGTGTGCAAATATTTGTTTGAGTCCCTGCTTTTAATTCTTTTGGGTACATACTAATAGTGGGATTTCTGGATCCTATGGCAGTTCTGTACTTAGCTTCCTGAGGAACCACCAAACTATCTGAGCTTTCACTCTTTTTTGTTGTTGTTGTTACATATCCCACCCTCTTCTGCTTGCTCTTGCTGTGTGTCCATTCTTCTGCGTTCTTCTTTGTCTGTTTCTTGTCTTCCACCGTTTTTGTGGCCACGTGCTGAGTCGACCCTCCACGCAGGCGGCTCGCCCCGCTCGTAGGTGGCTCCATTCCATTTCACGGGCAGCTCTGCTCCGTGTTTTGCGGGCAGCACAACTCCGTGTTTTTGCGGGCTGCTCGGCTCCGTGATTTGTGGGTGGCAGCTCCGTGTTTCACGAGTGACTTGCCATGCCCATGGCAGCTCCGTCCTGCCAGTGGCGGCTTTTTGCCTTGCCCACAGCGGCTCTGCCCCATCCATGGCGGCTTGCCTTCTCAGGTGGCCTGCCTGCTCGGAGAGGTCCCCGGGAACCGAACCCAGGGCTTCCCATGTAGTGTACCAGTGCCCTTATCCACTGGGCTATACAGCCGGCCCCTGAACTTTCACTCTTGATCCCTATTCTCCAACTGCAGCCAGAGTGATAACTTGAGATTGTAAATCAGATCATGTCGCACCTCTGTTTCAATCTGCCATTGCCTTCCATGACACTTAGACTAAAATCCAAAATCATTCCCATAGTCCTACATAGTCCTGGTTCTTCCTCCAAACTCATTTTCTCCCACTCTACCACTTGCTCACAACACTGAAGCTACTCTGACTTATTTGATGTTCCTTGAACATGCCAAATGCATTCTTATTCCAGGGTCTTTGCATTCGACCTCCAGGCCCTCTGCCTGGAATGCTCTCATCCCGCATATTCACCACGTTTGCTGCCTGTTGGCATTTGTCACTGTATCAGAAGCTACCTTTTTAGAGTCTCACTCTCTTCCCTTATATTACTTCATCTTTCTTCACAGTAATTATGTATTTATTTATTTGTTAATAATAAAACAAATAATTGTCTCCTAGACTATAAACTCTCTGAGATCAAAGGATGCTTTTGTTTATCACTTTATTCCTAATACATATAACAGAAGCTGGCCTTTAGTAGGTAATCAATAAATATTTGTCGAATGAGTAAATTTAATCTTGTTCAAGATCTGAATTTTAGGTAGCATCTCTGTTTAATGCTGTGAAATCTGAGTGGCCCAGTTTCAATTACTACCATTAAGATTTTAGAAAAATTCATGGAAATATTCATATCTTTAGTCTTTGAAGTATGTCTCTGGCATAGAAGTGGAACAAAAGGGGGGGGGGGTGGGGTGGGGGGATGCAGAGGGTTAATTTCAAGATTCATTCATGTAGTAGGCAGATTTTTGGCCCCCATGACCTTTATCCCCTGTTGGTACACCTACAAATATTCTACCTTACATAGAAAAAGGGAATTTACAGATGTAATTAAGATTACTAATCTGTTAACCTCAAGACAGGGAGAATATTCTGGATTATCCAAGTCTAGTCAATGTAATCATATGAGGTGTTAAAAGGAGAAGGGGTCGTAAAAAAGGAATGCAGTGCTGATACATGTGACAATATTGATGAACTTTGAAGACATTATGTTGAGTGAAATAAGCCAGACACAAAAGGACAATTATTGTATGATATCAATGAAGACTCTTGTATCTAGGTTACTAGGGGCTAGGTGGAAGTAGGGAATAGGGACTTAATAAAATTTTAAAAAAGGAGACAGGAAGACAAAGAGATTGGAAGAGTGAGAGGGATGAGTTTGCCATCAGTCATTGCTGCTGAGAAGGGGCCGTAAGCCAGGAATGTCAGCAATCACTGGAAACTTTGGCCAATAGTCGGCAAGGAAATGACCTCAGTCCCACAGCTGCATGAAACTGAATTCTGCCAACAACCTGAATGAGCCCCAATGTGGATTTTTCCTCAGAATGAAACTTTGATTTCAGCCTTATGAGATTCAAGGCAGAGGACACAGTTGGGCTATACTGTATCTAGACTTTTGACCCATGGAGACTATAAAATAATAAATGATCATTTATTAAGTAAGAAAATCACTAAGTCTGTGGTAATTTGTTACAGCAGCAAAAGAAAACTAATACAACCAATTTCTCAAAAACGTTTCTCTCACCTTTTCTCAATCTTTTAAAGTTTAATAATTGCCCTACATCCATATTTCCTTTCCTAAAAATGGAAATATTTATGGTACAAATGTTAATTTGCATGATAACCTCTACCCACACATGAATGGGCTTCACTGACCTGAGTAAATTGTCCTTCAAATCTTTCTGGAGGTCTCCAGTGAGATGTGTCTCTGGCGTCCTCATATCAGTGGCTTCCATCACCCCTTCTCTGGCCCCACTTGACCATTTCCCCTGCTTTAACAATGCCCCAGCACATCAGGAGATCAGTTACATCCAAGATAAGTGTTTTAAGATGCTGCCAAAGCTTCAGATCTTAGAGGGCCAGAGTTGTGCTGGTTCTGCACAAAGGCAGGGAGAATGGTCTCCTCTGCTTCTCTGCCACACTAGTGGTTACCTGGGCTCCATGGCAGCTCTCTTTGTGCCTGGGGTCTCATGAGGTTCTTTCTACTCTCTATGCAGAGCCTTACAAACTCCCTTCATTGCCTTCTACTTTGTTCCTAGAATGCAAATGAAAACCAGTTCATCGGATGTGTTACAGGAATATGGCCATCCTCTTCCTTTCTTCCCTTCCATTCTCATTCCCTTGGCTCCTCACTTAGTGAAACAACTTTTCTTGCAGTTACTAACCAAAAACTCCAACCCATTCTCATGGAGAAAAACTACTACATGTTGTGTGTGGGTGTGCATGTGCGTGTGTGTGAGTGTGATTATTAGTGGTGACCAGCACAAATATCCCTTATAAGCTAATAAATATACATACCATGTGCTTTCAATTAAAATGAATCAGAAAACTTTACAATCTCTCTTGGAATATTTTGGAAATAGATTCTGTAATAGGCAGAAAGGTGGATCCCCAAAACATATATGCTCATATTCTAATCCCTGGAACCTGTGAGTAACGCTCTATATGGCAAATGATGTAGTTAAGGATCTCAAGAGGAAGAGCTTATCCTGGATTGTCATGGGCCTTAAAACCAATGACAAATGTTGTTATAAGAGTGAAGCAGAGGGAAATTTGGCAGACAGAAAGAGGAGAAGACATACAGAAAAGGAGGAGTATGTCAACGTAAGCACAGAGGCAGGGAGTGGAGTGATGTGGCCATAAGCCAAGGAGCGCATGGAGCCAGCAGAAGCTGGAAGGGCCGAGGGAGTGCGGCCCTGCCAACATCTTGATTTCAGCTTCTGGCCTCTAGCAACATAAGAGCATAACTTTCTGTTTTTTCAGTCAAGGTTGTTGTAATTTGTTGTGGCAGTCACAGGAAACTAATACAGACAACAAAACCTTAGATTACAGACATGCGTAAAATATACAAAATGCCATCCATTTTAGACACTTGCTTGTGAGCAGAGGGGCTCTACTGCATATAAAATAGTTCTCACAGTCACCATGTTAGAAGTTGTACTTATCAGAATATTTGGTGCTGAAAAAAGTATTTGTCAATGGCCTAGTTCTCTTTAACAGCCTGTGAAATTGCAGTGCACACTGTTAATCAATTGGTATTTTTTTCTTTCTTTCAAGTGATGTATGCCTCAGTCCCCAAATTCTCTGCCTTACCCCACTCTTGTCCCTGACAATCAAGGCTCTGTTTCTACAAGTGGCTGGCATGAAAGAATCACACTCAGAACAAGATCCTTTTTACTGGGAGGATTCCTTGCTAGAAGGACGGGGTAAGAACTGTTTGTTTTACTTCTCCTGGCCCTCTTTATGGAGTAGTTTTGAATTTCCTGGCTTGGCTGCACCATCACATGTTTGAAGACCTTGTGCTCAGTGGAGGTGAAACTAGCAAACAACCTCCTCGGAGGCTTCTCTTTTTCACCGAAGTGAAGGACAAGCAGCTGTGAACTTTGATACACCAAGTCATGCTTGTGAGAGCTGAAACTGAGCCAAACAGCTGCCTCCTTTACTGATGGGAGAGGACGTGAGAGAAGTCCTTCTCGGCAAGAACTGGGGATCTGTGAGAAGGTGTGCCAAGACAGTAAACAGAAATTACAAGGAAATTTCGATTTATGTTGTTGCAAAAAGAGGAGGGAACAGAGGAAATTGAACTTTCAGTGAAATCTGATAATTAAACTCAGGAGTACTGACAGGGGAACTGAGCACAACAGATAAATAACTACTTTCCGGTAATTATAAGCCAGGATAGTAACATATTAGACCAGCTGGTTCACTCTGTATTTTCAAGTCTGACTTTTTTGATTCCAGGGGACATTTGGTTCTGTGCTTAAAGAGTTCTTTCTTTTTCTGCTCTCACTTTCCTTTTTTCATCCTCTATTGCTTGCAGAAAATGAAATGTGATTTTAAGGCACCGCTTTTCAGCATGTGTACCCATTACATCACAGAGCAGATCACAAAGCATGCTACTTGCTGGGCACATGGTTGAGATGGTGTCTGCTTTTCTAAATATTGTAAAAATATTGCTAAAAAGCACCCAGGTGTTCCTTAATAGAAATAACATGGTACACATTACATACTCTAATTACAGTCTTTCGTGATCATAGACTGCTAAAGCTTTTAACAAATTATCTCATAGTACAAACCCTTCATTTTACAAAGGGGGGACTGAGGCAGAGTCCATTTCTAAAATGTACTGTTTTCAACAGGAATGAAACAGACACTTATGTTGAGGGAACAAAACCATTTACTTTTTTGAATAGCCATCTCATTGAGATACCCAATTTTCCTCCTTTTTTTTTGAGAGTGATGTTAGAATACCTTTAAAACCTAAATTTATGTAATAGAATTAAGATTTTGCCCTTTTCTCTGTGGTGCGTAGATTAGATGGGAGCCTCACTCCATAGGCAGAAGTGAAGTGAATGCTTTTTATGTCTGGGCCCCATACTCAAACCGCCCATGAGGAACTCTGGGATATCCCTGTGGGTCTCTAGCTTGAGGGACCTGAACTGTCCTGACTCAGAGTCCAGATGGTTTCGCTTTTACTTCGTTGACCCCTAAACCCATGTTTCCTTTACTTATTCTAATTCAAAAAGGCAGTATAATAATTTATTAATTACTGTGGGGGGATTCACTCTTAATGCCTGCCCTGTGGGCTGGCAGGGAGAAATTTCCCAGCCCTGTTTGAGATGGCCGTCCACCCTGCTTGGCACCTGAATAGGCTGAATGGAATGTCTTTTGTTCTAAACACCTAATTTGTTCATTTTGAACTGTCTGAGTAACTAGATCAAAGACCAGTGTCAAATGCCCAAAGCAGTGTTTGTCAGCAGTGGACTTTTTTATTCTTCTTGTTCTAAAGCAACTAAAAAGGAAAAAGACTCGTACTGTATTTCCACAAAAGCACAGAAAAGCTGGCGTTGGCAGCCTCTTGTGACAGAATGAATACATGCTACTGAGTACAGACCATTTGTTTCCTGATTACAACAGACCCCAGGGGAACTTGTTTTGGCTTTGGATTCCACCTCTTTCTCTGAGAGCCTCCTCGCTGTGACAGTTCCAACCCCCAGTCCTCACCAAAAGCAGTAGTGGGAGTCCGATCTCCTTTTTGTTGTGGATTTTATTTCTTTCATAAATTAAAATACGGCTTTCTTGCTTGAAATGTGTTGACTGGCCTGGAACAATAATACATATTTTTAAGCCCTTCTCATTTGGAATTCAGTGGTGACCATAATGAATGTATTTAGTATTCATGTGAATTTCAGGTGCATGGCAATGAGTGCCATGATGTAGAGGAAGCAAACAGAGGAGAAGTAGGGCCTAAACAAGGCATCTGGTCCCTAACATTGAAAATGGCGGTAGAGGGTACAATGATAGGGTTCACTGTACTGGAGCCAACTTGTGTTTTTGCTCATTGATTTATAAGATCTCACATTACATTTTTACCCCTATAGTTTTATCCTTTTGAAATGGGGTAGAATATATCTTTATTATACTGAAAATGCAGTTTTATTGTTAGGCAGTATTGAGAGTGGCTGCGATGTATTTGCTTCAATTGCACCTATTTTCACTGATATTCCATAGAATCACTCATACTACATGGGTTAGGCTGAAAGGTTCATTTCATATTTAGCAACAATTGCAGTCATTAACCTGTTTTTTTGCTCCTTGAGTTTTGTTTTATTTTTTGTCTCCTTTAAGGAAGGTAAACAATAAAATATTCATGAAAATTTAAACTATCTAAACTCATTTTATCCATTCGTCTCTATCTCCTTTAAATTCCTACTCATTTTATTTCCCTCTTTCACAATTATTTTTCTTATATTAAAAAAATAGAAACAGCGAGCTGTCACTTGGCTGTTTCTTTTCCAGCGTGCTTTCACTGCTGCAAAATGCTGGAATAAAGGCATCCAAAATGTCACTGAATGGGGATTTCCATTTAGCCCTGCCGGTGAGGCTGTAGTCAGCCTGTCTAGGATGAAAACACATGCTTTTCAGCACTGATTTGAGATCGTTGTATTTATTTTTGTAAAGCATCCTTAGCTCATGCACTCATGCGACGTGTTACTGCCAATGTCCTTATGTGCTCCACCACTTTCCTTGGTACACTGGAACAAACGGAATGTGACCTATCAACCTTCAGTCAGTATGAAATAGTCAAACAGGTGTTTTTCAAACATGAGAGTCCCAGCTCATATTGATGTCAATTTCTAAAACACATTTTTAAAATCAGAAATTTAGTTGCGGTACTATTGGGGCTAGATGTGCAAGTGGGGAAGCTACGCCATTTATGCACACATGTTTTTGGTGAACAGTTTTGGGGGTACAAGTAGGAGGAATGAGATGAACTGAAAAGGCAGTGGGAGTTCCCAGGACTGGAGAGGGCATAGGGCTGGGAGGGAAGAGGAGTGGGTAACTAGGTCACAGGCTAACTCCCTCTGTAACTCATTCCCCAATCAAGAGGTAGATCATTTCTTTTACTCCAGAAAGCTCTCTTGTCAATTCCCTCCATACCCCAGAGGGAGCTGCTCTTCTGATTTCTATCTCCATAGACCTGTTTTCCTGTTTTCTTAGTTTCCTAGAAATGCTGTGATAAAGTACCACATATTTGGTGACTTAAATTAAAACAACAGAAATTTATTGTCTCATAGTTCTGGAGGCTAGCAGTCTGAAACCGGGGGGGGGGGGGGGGGGGGGCGGGGGGTGTCGTTTTCTGGGTTGGGGGGGGGGGGTGGTCTTTTTTTTTTTTTTTTTTCGGGCGGGGGCGGGGGTTGTTTCTCTTTTTTTTTTTTTTCTTGTGTCCTCCCCCCCCTTTTTTTTTTTTTTTTTTTTTTCTCAC
>PVKH010006511.1:0-20987 GCA_004027955.1 Chaetophractus vellerosus | reverse complement strand
CAGGTAAGAGATGGGGAAGGAGTATTTGTGCTATAGGAATTAAAGAAGAATAATCAGCAACATATTTTCCTGGATAACAAAGGGGCATTATTAGTTCCAAGAGTACTTGTTAACTCTTTTGGTAGATTTTTTTATTATGGAAATTTCAAAGAAAACAAAAATAGAGACTCTTACAGTGAAGCCTCATGTTCCATAACCCAGCGATAATAATGATCAATCTCTATCTTTTCTCTTCTACAACTCTGCTCTCCCTGTATTGTTTTGAAACAAATCACAGATATCATAGTTCGTGTGTGTGTGTGTTTCTCGAAAGGTAAGGATTCTTTTTAAAACACCGAATCATATCATCACGCCTAAAGATGTTACCAGTAATTCTTTCGTCTTTAGATAGTGAGGGTTGAGATTTCCTAATTTACTTAAAAAAAAAAAATGTGTATATTTTATTAGAGAAATTGTGAATTTAAAAAACAATCATGCACAGTATGAAAAGTTCCCATAAATTCCCCTCCACCAACACATTGCATTGTTGTGGTACATGTGTTACATATTATAAGAGAACATCATCAGACTGTTACCAATAACTATGGTGTATAGCATACATTTGGTATCTTTTTCTCAATTGACTCTTAATTTTTTTTTCCTTACAGTTTGTTTGAATCAGGTGTCATTGTTGCAATTAGTTGATAACTTAAGCCTCATTTAATCTCTAGGTTTTTCCATCTCCTTTTTTTTTTTTCTCTTTCTTCCTTGAAATTTAATTGTACTAGCTGGATTATTTGTCCTCTAGAATTTCCTTTAGTCTGGATTTTGTAGTATTGTTTAACATTTGTACTGTCCTCTACATTTCCTGTGAATTGATAGTTAGATCTAGAAGCTGGATTAAATTCAGGTTTCTCTCCCTGTGACTTTGACACCAATTAAGTACATAGTTAGGTTCATTAGTTTCATTTTGCTTTTGATTTGTTTGTTTTTCAGGATTACTTTTTTAAAATCTAATTTTATTGCATCATTATGTAAAATATTCATAAGGTTCCAAATTCAGATCAACACAACATGGTGAAATATATTCAGAGAAGTCTATCTTTTATCCAGTCTTTACCCTGTTCTCTCTCTTCCTCTTATGAGTCACCATTAAGAAAGAAAATTGATGGTTCGTCCTTACATTTAAAAAAAATAAGGAAATATGTATATGTCTTCATATTCTCTCTCCCCAGTCTTAAATAAACAGCATATTATCTGTACTCTTCTATACCTTAATTTCTTCTCTTCACAGTACATCCTGGATCAATCTATAGTAGTATATAAAGATGGTTTTCATTTCTTGGACTCTGGACTGTTTTTTGTATCTATCTTCTGCACTAATTTGAGCTGGACACATATGTAATAAGTACTTTCTGAAAATGAATGAATAGTAAATTAATTAATAATACACTTGTTATAGCCTTAAAAATATTTCATTTCAAACAACTGAATAATAGTCAAATTTGACTTTCAGAAGAATGCTTTATATTTATTCCTGGTCTTAGTGTTTTTTTTCTCATTTAGTAATTTTTAAAGGTTTAGATTTAGCAAAAGAGTAAATACATTTAAGATTTCAAAAGAAATTACCTTTTGAAGAATGAAGACTATAGCATTTTTAGGAGTTGAAGAAGCCACATTAGTTCCTAGTATGTGGCTGATATGGTATAGACTTTTGCATTAATATAGACTAGACCTCCTTCATTATGCAGGGTTTGGTTCAGAGTGGATTACTAGCAAATCTTAGGTGAATTTAGTTGAAGTTGTAGCGTTTTTTATAGTTGAAGTTCTAGCGTTTTTTATAGGTTAGTGCTCTTGACATTGTGCTACTTGAAATAAAATCATGGCTTGATTAAAGTAAAATCCAGGCTTTTAAAATTGAAGTGAAATAATGGCTTTTGGAACTTGGGATAATAAGTCTTTTAACCGTTTTTGTCAAATCCTTTTCCTACCACAAATAAGCACATTTATAAAAATTTTGGATACAATTTCAGGAGATGAAGTACTCATATACAGGCAATTGCTGAATCTCTGGCATTTATTAGGCACTCAACCAAGACTTGATAACTAATTAAAATTTGAGTAGAGTGAGTCAGCTATTTAAATTTTGGTTTTTCAAATATGTCATATTTTACTTAATCTGGGTCTTTACACATGCTGTTTTTTTCTGCCTAGATCAGTACCCACCTTGCCTGGCTGATACCTACTCATCCTTCAGGTCTCAATTTAAAGATCCCTTCTGAATATGGTAACAGACATAGGCTCTCATTTAGTGGTAGTTTGCTCTGCATTTGGCTAGTTGTAACTTAATTTCTTTATTGGTGAAATAATATACTTTATTTCATTAAAGTTATAAAGCTAAAGACAGTTGATAGTCGTAATGGGAAAATATTTTGACAAAACTCTTGCAGCTACAAGATATGCTCATGTGTATTGTGGTTTTTTTGAACTGCATTATCAGATTTTTTTGTGAAACCAAGTTGCTCTTGAACAACATATCTCTAGTTTGGCACTTTCCTTAAATACGTTTTATTAATTTGGTGATGTTTTATGATCTACTAGTTTATGACATTAAACCTAAATCTGAAATTAAACCTAAATCCAAATCTGAAATCTTGTCAGGTACCTACAATGTACAAACCACTATACCATAAAGATGTTGGTATTTAAGAATTGCCATGTATAAACCCACAACTTCTCTAATAAAGAAAAATAAAAAAGAAGTGTCATGTAATCTCTGCTTTTAGAAACCTGTAGCATGACAATATGGAAAGTTAACTGTGATACCAGAATTGAATAACAGCATTTCTACAAATATGAAATGCTCCAGCACAATACATAATCATTTCCAGATGAATGTAGTAGATGGCTTTTAAAGACCACACTGGATAGGCAAAGCACAAGATTGAATTGAGGAGACGTTTGAGCTGAGTCTTGAATGAATAGGATTGAAAGTTCAGATTAAATACAAGGAGGAGGAATAGAAACTGAAAACCCTAACAGATACTTAAGACTGTGCTACCATTAATGTTTATATGTAGCTTGGTTTGAGTAAACATTTTAATGGCATGTCTTTTTAGAAGTCTCCTCAGCCTAAATGAGAATAGATATTTAAGTTCAGAATGCTGCTGGAAGATTTTTTTGGTTATGATTTTGTTTAAATGTTTTTCTGCCTGCTGTTTATTTATTTTCTTTTTCTTCTCCTTTTGAGCATAATTGGATATTTCATCCAACTTTTTGGCAAATAGAAAAATTCTATCAAATGGATAGTCAAAGGAAATAACCAGCTGTTTAATGTGTGTATTTTATGCAGGGCTGTTCAAAGTATATAACTTCGGCCCTTCATAGCTTGTGTTCTTCCTTATAATCTTTTGACTTAGGAAAGGAATTCATTCTGTTAATTTGTAAACACTAATAAATTAAACTGCTTTCAAAAACTCTTCAAATCTTTTTAAGGTGTTCCCTCCCTCCCCGTGTTTACCAAATAACCAGTCAGCTTAATTTCAATAAATATAGCTTCTTTAGAGATTTTAGGACCTAATAGGTCATAAGAGTGGGTAGCTGTTTGACATACTTCTCATTGATGTATAAGAAACTTCATTTCTGCCTTATAATTTAAAAATGGCCTCATGCTTGATACCCAGTTGACCAAATCATTTGAGAGTATCAAGGAACTCCCTTCCTGATGTTTTCAGCTTTTGTAAGCATGTACGACACAATTCCTAAAGCTGGTTTTGAACTGTCTCTAGTTGTAGCATGTCACCTTACACTTAGCTATTGTTAAGGCATCTTTTTATTTAATTTCTAATTAGCATAATGACTTAAGTTGTGTTATTCACTGTTCCATGTGAAGTTGTCATAGGGAGAGAAGAAATAAAAATGTTCAGTTTCAACTTGTGAATGAAGTGAAGTTTGAAAGCCTTTTATGGCCATTGTTCAGCAGACTGAAAATCCTATTAGAAAACCCAGAAATGCCAAAACAGCTTTGGATTGGATTTTAATAACATTTTGGAATGTTGATATTGTATGTTGCTAATTTCTGTGATTTCACTCTTGATCGGCAACTTAGGTATACTTTCTTCCAAAGTCAATTCATGACTTTTAGTCTAAATTCATTTATAGTATAGCTTTTAATTTTCAGTAATATTAAGTACCTGGGAGAGAATTAAATTTTACTTTTTTTTTTTTCTATTTTAGAAACTGATACAGTTTTACTTAAATCACTGTAAAGTGCTTAATAAAAAAGTGACTTGAAATATACTTATTGAACTAATGACTTAGTTAAGTTGCGTTACAATGTTATTTACTCACTGTATTTATAGGTTTGCATATTTTTTGGAATAAAGAAGCATAAAATTAGACGGACAACATTTTTATTGTCTATTGTAGGAACTTGAATCCTGATGTCTTTCTGGGTGAGGAATGTTTTAAATGTAATTTTCTTGTGGCTATTTTTTGCTATGAAAATAATCTATTGTTCCAGTGATCATTTGTCTAAAAGAAGTGTAATTTATAGACAGTATAGTTATATGGTGAGAACATAGATTAGATTATAAACTTTTTTGCAAAAGAAGTAGAATGTGGAGAACATTTAATCCTTTTCCCCTTCTTCTTAAGAGTAAAGGCTATTCATATAATCCATATGTCCCGAAGGAGGACATCCTGTTTTTAAGATTTTGCTAAATTTATATTAAATTTCAAAATAAAGAGAGCTAATGCTCTTTTAGTTATTAACAATAATGAAGTAAAAGTCTTGACTTAAAAGAAGTATTTCAACCCAAAGCTTTTTATCTCACCATCATTGTTTATCTTTGTTTTGTTATAAATTAGTTATTATCACATTTAAGATTTTGGCATATTAAGTTACTTGCCAGATTGTTGTTGATGCTGCTAATGAAGAAATAAATATTTTAATTGCACATCCTATATGTTTTAAGTCACATTTTCTTTTTAAACTATACATATATACTTAAGAATACTTAAAAAATGGATTTATCTTGTCTTAGTTTTGAGTCTTGGTCTAGTAGTATTGGCTCTGGATAGGATATAATTTGGGGGTTAGAAATTATTTTTGTAATATAGATGTGAATGCAAATGTAATAATAATAGACTAAAGTGAATCTTGCCTCCTAAATGTGTGACTTTTATATTTATGACAATAGAATTTCAACTTTTGTCATAGCTTTGAAAATTAGTTAATGGTGGACTTGAGAGCAACTGCTCTTAACCCTGTCCTTTGTGAACACATTTTAAGGGAAGACAGAGCATAATTCTATCAAAGGGAAAATCATTTGTACTCTCCCCACTCCTGTTGCTTTTGCCTAAATATATAGTTAACTCATAATTACTTCAAGGATAAAGAATGGCTGTGTAGAGCTACTTATTAAAGGAAAGTATTTTTACTGACGATTCTCTTGAAGTGAGCAGGTCACATTTGATTTTGTTTCATATCTAAATATATCCTTCAAAATGGAATTATCTACTATAGGGATGGTAAACTGCACCTCTAGAAAACTTTTCAATACCCTTTTCTTATTTGTAGTTTATAAGAAACTAACGATATAGGAGAAAGATCAGTGAAGTTATGCTTTGAAAAAATCAGTTAAGAGGAATTCAGAATACAGAGGAATATGGCAAATTTAACTGAAGAAAGGGGGCTTTATTTAAAGAAAGACACATTAATCCCGTAAGTTAGTCCTTATACCACACTAGCCAGTTTTTAGTGTTAAATGGTCTGATTTAAAACAAACTTTTGTCAGTTGTTTTCTTTAGAAATAACATTAAACTTTCCTACTTTTGAGGAGGGTTTTAATTGCTGAAAAAAATTCATTGTTTTGTACAAATTTGAAAGATCACCTTATTCCTATACAATTATTTCACTCTTCATTCAGTACTCTATATTGACTCCAGCCCTTTTGATTTGCCTTTAGAATGTTATAAATTTTGGGTGAGAGTAAACAGAACTTAAGTATTGCTGTAAATATGTTGTGTAATAATCATATTTTAATCTGGTGTGGTTGTTTTCTGTTAGTATGAAACACTTTCCTAAAGAGATTAATAAATTTAGTATAAATGGTTCTAGATAGGTGAGTTAATTAGTAAAAATTCATCAGGTACCAAATTGTGGAAGGTGATTATATTTGCATTGGTTCTTAAAACTATGACTTTTTGGATTGTTGTGTTAGTTCCTTTATTCTTATGAGATGAGTTTGGACGTTTCCTTTATTATCAGGTTTAATAGAAGAAATGTAGTGGTTGTACGACAGCTCATCTATTGTCAAACCATGCTGGTCAAATTAAATTTGGTAGAATTCTTTACTGGTTATCCACAGAGGAATTATCTTCAGCTCTGTGAGCCACCACTTACCATTAATGACTGAACGGTCTTATCTCTGACTTTTCTTCATTTTGCTAAAAATTTTTTTACTGTTTTAAAATTATTTAAACATAAAAGGGGACAGATTTGTGAATTAAGTACCCTGAAGGAATGGAATCCTTTCTTTCTCTATCTTTAGATAAGTCACATAAAAATATGTATTTTGATTAATGGGAAAAAAATATCTTCTTTAGAGTATAATGTGGATATGCTTCTTATTTTTAAAAATTAACAAAACTAATATTTTGGCCATCTCAAAAGATCTTTAGTAGTATACCTGCAACTTCAGCAGCTCTTTTTTATCTATACAGATTTTCCCTGCCTATTGTGGCCGTTTGCTCTAATTTAAATTTCCCATGGCTTTGGGTTGCAGACTTGGTTTTCTGCAAGAGTGCCCATGCTTACATGGTCATATATTCTGGGTGACTTTTCCACTTTTTCTTTTTTGTTATTTTGTTGATTGCTAAAAAGAAAGAGGATTTTTTTTTTCTTTTTCACTTGTTTCTTTGTTTTGATCTTTCTTCCTTAGCCCATCTATTCCTGTGTTATTTTGTTTTGCAGAATTTTATGTGATACTTAGATCCATAGGGACTAGCAGGGAAAAACTAATTTTGTTCTTGGTTTTGTTTTCTTAATAACAATAGCAATTTAATTTTTGAGCCATTGAGAAGCTCACAAAATACGTTAGCTTTATGCATGAAATTGATAGAAAATTATTAATCTTGAGAATTTCTATTCATGTTCACTTTAACATTGGAATAAAAATGCTATATTATAATTGAATTAAGCTAAATACTAGAAATATGAATTAGCAGTAAATGGTGATGTTATAAATTTTTAATTTAAATATTGTATATTCTGGGGAGTGATAGAAAATCAGTTACAATATGATATATGATTTCTCTTTCCTTCAATTTTGTCATCCATGGTGTTTATTTAAATACATATATAAATATACATTTGACTGGGAACATACATTTTTAACTTGAACCAATCTTAAAATATTGCTTATTCTTGCAAAACAGGCCATTTTTCAAATGTGAAGAATTTTGTTTCATGAAACAATTTTATGCTGCCGAATGTTAAGTCCTAGGTTGCTGTGGCAATTTAAATATTGAGTAATTAGTTACTATTTCGAGGATTTCTTCATAAATAGCATTAAGGGAAAGCAGAGGCCTCTACTCTCCATATTGCCCCCAAATATTTCTTCATTAATATCTGAACACTTTAAAATATTAAATTAATGTGATCAAAGCTACTTCTATTTTACATTTTTAAAAATGAGGATGGCCCCATCCAGTAACATATTTAAGTGAATTTTGTATTCAGTAAGTTAATATAAAATAATAAAAAGATTCCTTTACCATTTGAAAAATTCTAATAATTTCCTACTCTATCAAGAAAAATGGTTGATAGGAGACTATTAACTATTAGTTTAAAAAGTTTTCTAATATTAGTTGAATGAAAGTTTTGATAATGTATAATTTTAGGATTTTTACAATTAATTATATACCATAACAGTGAGGTATCTAAAATGCTTTTTCTGGGTCTCTGTTAAGTACATTGGGAATTTGAGTAAGGCCAGGCTTTTCTGTGTTTGTCAATTACAGTTTTTCTTGTGGATTTTACTGCTCCTAGAATATGATGCTGATGTACAGATTTTTTGCTTACCAAGAAACAAAATAAATTACTAAATTTTTATTTTCTTTATTTTAACTATCATTTTCTAGTTATTTGGCATTTTAATTTCTATCAAATGACTTTTCAAGAAGCAGTTTCTTTTATAGTTTCAAACTAAGAAAAGAACATATCCTGATAATCGAATTAACTGTTCACAATGACAATTAAAATAATCTTTTGAATTTCTATTCTTTCATCATAGGTCTAACAAGTTTGTAAAATTATTCCTCCTAATTCTGATTTGTATTTTTAAGGATATTTTAGAAGTTTCATGTTCATATGTAATAACCTCTAAAATATATTTCTAGTATTCAGCACATCAAATCAGGGTATTGTCTATGATATGAGGGTGATCCAACTGTAAAAGTATGCAGCCTTAAAACTAACAAGAAGTTCTGTTAGCACGTTTTACTAGCAAATGTTCTTGGAAAATGCTCTTAGTTCTTAAAGCTCATGGCACAGATTTTATTGTGTGTGGCTTTAGTAGGAGAGCATGGTAGAGCAGAACTTAAGGAAAAGACAAATTGCTAAAGTGCTTTTATGCTGTCAAAAAACTTCACAATTATGAGACTTTTTTTTTGAAAGGTTATGATATGCTTGATGGCCGTTTCCAATCTTTATTTGAAATTCTTGTTCTGTAGGATTTCTTTTTCTCTTTTCCTCTTTTGCCTTTGGCAATGGGTGCAAGTTTCTTTTAAAATCGAATACTAAACATACATAGTAATTAATGGTTAGGTGTAATGGAACTACTATTTACTTGTAATGTTTTTCCTAGGTGAGAGAATGCTGTGAAGGTAAGTCAGTGAGGGTAAAATTACATTGATTTCTGTTCTGAAAAATAAGCTTTGAATTAGAGCTTTAAATTGGAGTGTTTGTATAGTATTTTGCAGTTCTCTTATTACTCGGTATGTTTGGGGTGTTTTTATGTTTCATTGTTCTAGAAGATTTGTGGCTATTTCCTGCAAAATAGTTTTCTGTATTTGAGAGGAAATAGTGGGTAGGAGCAGAGCGAGAACTGGGGGAGAAGAATACCTCTTTCCCAAAATGTTGCCACACCTGACAGGTGGAGATTTCTATGCCATTACAGATTTTCATAACAGAGAGTCCTTGAACTTTCTTTTACTAAGAGTTCACTTGAACTTTGACATATTTCATAAAATTTGTGTTAAGTATTAAAATTTTAACTCTGCTCTTCATACTAAATTAATTTATGCCTTTACAATGTAAAAGAAATGTTGCCTTGAGGATAATAGCTAATGTTCAATTAGGTTATGTGTTCATTTGAGTAATAGTCCTTTGACTATGGTATTTGCTTGATTTTATTAATATGATAAGCTAAAATTACAAAAGGTCTATACGAGTACAGAAATGGAATTATGTAAAATTCATTTTGATATTTTGTCACAGAGATGGTTCAGAATTAAAGTATGCCTTGATGTGTAATAGTTTATTTCCTGGTGGTATAGGACATATATTGGCTTTCAGTGTGCAGAAAATGTAGAACTTTTAACTTAAAAATATTGGTGTAGTGAACTGGGTGTAGCTCAGTGGTTGAGCGCCTGCTTCTCATGTGCAAGGTCCCGGGTTCAATCCCTAGTACCTCCTTAAAAAGAAAAAATTGATGTAAATGAGCTGTATCCATACTTTTAAATTGCAAAGTTTTGAGGCAAATACATGAAATAAACGAGTGATTAGTTTGTGTAGATTTTCATTGGCTAGACTGTAGAATAGGAATGAGGCTTGGGATTTTATTTTATTGCTTAATTTAAAAGTAATAACATTGGAACTAGAGAAATTTTATCAAGTATAGTAAATCCATATCTATAATTATTTTCAATCACTAGTTACAGAGGAAGGTATAGGTTGCTAATATCTTTAATGGAAGTCATGAATTATATTTAATTTTTAAAATATGGAATGAAGGGGAAAAAGTAAACTTTTTTTGGGCCTTTTAATAATATCATCACATTATATGTTATCTGTGAGTTCATGTCACAAAAGCCTGCAAAACTGTACAGATTAATTAAGTGCATTTTAATTGAATAGCCTCACTGAAAACAGTTTTGTGATAAATCTAGAAAAATTTATACATGATATTTTTCTTTTCTAAAGTTTAGTGATTCATCTTGGTCTTTTGTCTTTATGGTACTTAATTTCAGTCTTTTGTTAATTTTGGCATATTCTTATTTTTTTTTGCTTAAAAAATTTATTTCCAGTATAGGTTGTTGTTTGGATATATTTTCATTGTTCCAGTCACATTTTATTCATCTATGACACTTTGTCAGCTAGCTATTAGTATTTTATTATTTATTTTTTTGTGTGGTGGTAGAGTACAGACTTCAGTATCTACTTTAGAACTTCAAAGCTAGTAAGAGCTAGTGTATATTACAATATATATGACCATTTCTAATTTGACCTGTTACTGTAAAGAAGGCTAACAAGTGTGTATGACTAGCCCACCCCTTCTGGAGCAGTTGAAAACAGGCCTCAGAAGACTCAAAGGAATTCTTTTAACTCCTAGCAGGGCCACGGGGTCAATGTCAGATTTAGTCATGCTGTTATTTTAGCCCAGTGGTCCAGAGAGATGACTGAAAAGTGAGTCTTTTATTTCTTTTTTTGTGTGGTTATTAACAGGATTAAATGTAAGCCATTGTGTACTTAGTACCAATTAGTTTCTCATCTGAGAGGTTCATTATGATTTTTTGTCAGCCTTCGTCTTGTAATATTTGTTTCATTGTTTGATTAGTAAAGGGGCTGACTAAAGAAAAGTTTTATAGCAGTGCTTATAAATTCTTTGAGATTTTTAATAAGTAGTCAACTTCTTAAATATGTAGACCTTGATTAAAAAATGGACCACATTGAAAATTGGCATAGAATATGGAAAAAGTTAAGTAAATTATTTAAAATCTTTCTTTTCCTCTTTTATCTTTCTTTAGTCTGAAAACAGTCTATCTTTATTCTGTCAAATAATACTTTCATATACTCAGAGGTCTGTTTTGTATTTTTATACATGTTTCTTAAAATTATGTCTAGTCTGCTGTGAATATATAATTATTGTTTGGGAGGCACACATACAAAATCCCCACAAATTAAAAAAAACTTAAAATTTCTGTATTAGAAATTTAGAATGAGCTAATAAAAGTAGAAGATAAGAATTCTAGGATAGGGATTGTTGTTGAGAATAAACAAGCCTTAATTTAAAAGGAAATGGGCTGAAAATGGATTCTTTATACTATTATAAATAAGTAAAAAAGCAATTAACTGCTTATTTATTTGGTGGTTGCTTTGGATCCTTGACTTAAAAAAATTCTTATTAAAATGAGTTTTTCGTTGAGTAACATTTCTCATTTAATTTTGGACAAAAATTGTTTACAAATTGTATTAGAGATGCTGATTTCCACTAAAAGCAAAGACTATAACCCAAAATTAATATAGAAGAGGTATTTTGCTTGTATAATGTATCTTTTTGTTGAAGTGTTTATATTTTTTACATGCAATTCACCTTTAAATGAATACATGCCTATAGGCTGATTTGGCTTGACATTGAGTACTTTTTAATAAATAAGTGATAGATATTAATTTATACAATTATGACTATTTTAATTTATTCTTTTAGAAGATGTGCTTAATTTATCCCAGATTGTTTGTATACCATATTTAGATATTACACCATTATGCTGAGTCCTTTGCTTAATGCCCACGTCTTTTGGTACCTAGATTACTTTATTATTGAGTTGAATATTCAAGATTTTATGGATCCAACTAATTACGAAGCATATAGATTCTGACATACAATTATTTTCTCAAAATGTTTTTGGGCATATTTAATGGATAGCCCTTGATTTTTAAAATTTGTGTGTCCAGTTTACCAAGAAACAAATTTCTACAAAGTCTATTCATATGTTTTTTATTTTTTTCTTTAACTAATTATAATTTAAAAAGGATTTAGATTCTCCAAATGAAAAGCCTTATTTCTGACCATATGATAAATTTCACCTGCTTTTTATTATTGTCTAACAGTCTCCCATTACTCCCTTCACCCCCTTTATAAAATGTAAAAATGAAGGGATAGTTGTTTTACATTGCCAGAAGATATTTAACCCACAGAAAGTAAATCAACAGTAATTTCCTTTTGTGATTTGTTGTCCACCAAATAGGAAAGCAGTTTTTTTTCCGAGAGAGAAATGCCAGTTTTGGTAAAACTCCCTCAAGATCTTTGGAAAATGAAGGAAGTCTCCTGAAAAATTGCCTTGTAATATGGAAAAGGACAGATTTTAAAATAAAAATTCATTTCTCTTTTTGTTACTTTGTATTTGACTTGAGAGGATGCTGAAAGAAGTAAGTAACTATTATGTTGAAAATCTGGCTCAGTATCAGGTGTACTGATGGTGATACAATTTAAATAATTTAAAATGAGTGAATACCTATATTGATTGACTAATGTTTAAAATAATGTAGCTAATAACATCAAGTATTTGTAATTTCTCTTAACTTGAAGATGGATTAACTTTAGGTATCTAATAAAGTAGGTCCAGAAATTAACGTTCAGTATCCTAAAGATACTTCATTAGGACTTCTCTTATCTGTTAGCTTATGAAATAGTACCTATTTTAAGCAATCAAATTATATATGTCAATTTAGTAAATAATTGCACTGTTAATAAAATTTGGCCCCAGTCCTTGTAATTCCTGTCCAGATACCTTCAAATTATTCCATTTTAAAAACAGTTCGATTGAAATTGGGGAACTTAATTTAATACTGTTTTACTTTAAGACCACTGCAGAATATTCTTTCTTTTTAAAGGAAGTTCTAGGGATAATGGACATTTTAATGTATTTGAAAAATGTTTTGTCCTATAAAAACTACTTTTATTTCACGCTTTGTTTTTCAGTCTAACCTGGTGAGTCTTAAAAAATATGGCAAAAAAAAAAAAGCTTGTTTGCTAATGTCTAATAATTGGCTGATAAAGAGATATATAGATGTATTGTTTATTCCATTAAATTAAAACACAAAGTTAGAAAAAGAAAACAAATATATAAATCCCAAGAAGGTAAATGCAAATTGAGTAATGAGTGAATAGAATAAAAATGGAGATATTGAATTTGAGTGTGCTAGCCAAATTTTATATCCAGAGTTTTAACCTTTTGTGCTTTTATATTTCCTGTAAAGCAGATGACTTTTTCTTGGAAAAGGCATGACAATCATGCTAGGATTAAAAGTAATAGCTCATATAGTGCTTTTTATTAGCATCTAAGGAATGTTAAGGTATTTGAGTATATAGTATCTTAGAATTTAATGTTTTTTTTTAATGGCTTTTTTAATATAGAGCAAACCCTTTGTTGTTTTTGAAAGAAAAAGGAAGTCTTATTTTAACTTATTGTATTTGACTAGTTTAATTTCATTTTTCTAGTACTTTGCGTGAAAGGTAATAAAGATTCTTGTCCATAAAATAGCCATTTATATATTGTGATCTCATTGGTTCAGCTAGACCCATTGACCACTTATGAAAAACATATAGGTTTTAAAATCACCAATATTTATCAATTAATTTTTAATAGCATAGTATTTTTTAAAAGTATCTACATTTTTACTTCTGGAATTTGCTTATAAAGGAGTTTATGATGTTTATATCTGTATCTTACACTGACCCAGTACCTTAAGCTATCAGTAATTATTTCTTCATAGTAGGAAGGAATATAGAAGGCTATATTTGCCTTTCTTTTTTTTTAAACTTACAGGCGTGTCGTAGGATTTGAACAGCCTGTAATGTGTTGATTATTTGTGATACTGGTTGAGAACAAAGACATAAATCATCTGAGACAGCAAATGCTAGCAAAGAAATATATGTGATATCCATTCAGTCAGGGCCTATTGTGAGTCACCATGCAAAGTGTGATGGTGCATACAAAGATGAATCAGGCATAGACCCTGACCTCAAAGATCCTGTAGTTTAATAGGAAAGAGATGAGTGCCATAAGAGAGTTACGAGGGTGCAAAAGAGGAAGGACACTGCTTTCATGAAGAGTTAGAAGTGTGAGGGAGGTCGATAATTAGAGGGGCAGGAGATTGTTGATTCCATTTTGAATAGGGCAGTGTTTCTCAGATTGGGTTCCTCAGACTCTCAGGTCTGTGTCAAGGAGGAGGTCATTGAGTTCTGTAAGAATTTAAAAGTTTTATTTTTCTTTTGATGTTAGAAAAATTACTGTACCAGTTATAAAGACAACATTTTGCACTTTGATAATTCATAATTGAAAGAAATTTTCATAGCATGAGGCTTCAATTTCTTAAGCCCCTGTTTCTCAATTTGGAATTTGTGTACAGATTTGTTGTTCACAAGGACGTTTTTCAAAAGGGGTTCATACATTTCTTAAGTTTGAGAAACAAAAACTGAAGCTAGTATTTTAAATTAGTTTGTACTCTGTGAACTGCATTCAAATTGATTGCAGGAAGTAGGTGACCCAGAAGTATGCACAGGGACTTATTTTGGGACTACATTTTTTCTGGGGACAAGGCAATTCAGAAAGGTAGGTGAGTGTTCTCTATAAATCCCAAAATTCTTTGAGCTTCTTACAAGTCACTGCCACTTAGGATTTAAATTGGTGGTAGTGCTGGTGATTGAGCAGTTTGTGTGATTTTAAATAATATTGAACTGTGAATTTATTAAATAGAAGGCACAATTCCTAAGTATATTTTGAATGTACTAGACCTTTTAAAATGGTTTCTAAGTCTGCACTAGTTCTAAATAATGCCTCATACAGTAGTCAAACCCTTTGTGTAATTGGTTACTTTTGATTACTTTCTAAAGTCTAGTTTTACACAGTATGGAATAGGGTTTTATTTATTAAATTTGGGGGAGGGAGTTCATGAGGATAAACAAAAGTACTAATTTATAGTTGATTGACTTTAAAGAAATTTGGATTTGACATTGTGTGATCAAACATGGTAAATTTAAGATTATCTGTACCAAAATACCCAAAGATTCCAAAGTTTAGGGGAAAAAATACTAGAGAATATTTCTCTTTATATTTCCCTTCTTTCGCTCTCAAATTTTTTTCTTAAAGAATAAAAATACCCATCTCCCCCACCAAAAATCGAATTATGCAAACAAAAGCTGGCCAAAGAAAGAGCTAAGAATTAGATAATAGCTTTCAGTTCATTAAGTTTTTCTGAAATCTGTCCAGGCTTTGAGAATGAGGAATTCTTAGGAACTACTATTCTTACCTGGGAAAAAGACCGTTTTGATAAGGGAGAGGAAGTGAGAGTGACATTATTTATTTACATCATACACAGGATAGAATAATTTTGGCTTTTCTGTAGAGTCCTATTTTCCTGTAGTGTTTTGCATGTATTATATGTTACTTTGAGTATAATATTTTATTATTGTTTGAGGTTCTAATAGTTCATGTGTCAGCTTGCCTTTATATAAAAAAATGTTTAAATAACTTTGACAGAGACTTTAAATAGCAAATGGGAAAAGCATAAATGTAGCATTGCCATGTTCTTTTTTGTTTTTGTCTTCCTTCCTTTTAATCCCTGAGCAATTGCAGGCATTTCTCATCATTTTCTAAGCACAGAAATTCCTTGAAACATTACAGAGCTGCTAAAAGACAAGCTCCAAAAGAAGTCTCAAAGATACATCACTGCTTGACTGCAAACATTTTTAAGTAGTCACTGATTATAATGAACACAGCCTTTAATGGCACTTTTCCTCTCCTTTTCACGAGAATGTGACAGAGTGTCATTAAGGTTTTAGAAATGAATGCTCCTGAGGAAAGGAGGATCACTAGGACTACAATGATGCCCAGTATGTGGCCGTGGGATTCTCAGTTGGGCTCTTTTTAGGTTTTTAATCAGGTTGGGAAAGGGGGTTGGAGAGGAAGGGAATGGACTATACAAGAGCTTTGGGACACCTGTACACCAGAGCATTCTTTCACATTGATCTTTTAGATGTTAAATTTGTAGAGTCTAACATAGAAAGGGTAGCCAAAGTCTAAATACTTTGAAGGCCAGTAAATAAAATCAGCCTTAACTATTTATATTTGGAAGCACATTTTTTTTTTTTTTTTTTTTTGCATTTAACTTTAACTGTTTGGATATATTAAATCTGAAATTTCATTTAAATTGTAATTCCACCTCTGTTCTAAGGATATTGTTTTAACCCATTGTTCTTTTCTTTGGTGACAGTAATTGCCCTTGATGTATTCTGCAGGTCAATCAGATTGTATCACAAAAGAGGTAAATAATAAATGTGTGCCAGAAATAGCTATGTCTCAAGACAGGAACAGAAAAGCATATTTTTATATCAGGTATTGGAATAACATCCAGAGAACATTGCATCACATGCAAATATAGATCTCTTTTAGTGGGGTGTGGGGGGTAAAAGAAAGGTTTTTTAAAAAATGAACAATCCTCATTTCCCCCTTTAGGTTTCTTTTTTTTTTTTTTAAAGATTTATTTATTTTATTACATATCTCCCCTTCCCCCCTGCTGCGGCGACGCGCCGAGACTGGGTCACTGCGCAGGCGCGGCTTTCCCCGCTTGTGGGCGGCTTCTGCTTCCGTTCACGGCCGGCTTTCAGTTCGCGGGTGGCTGGCTGCGCTCCATTCGCGGGCGACCTGCCCTGCCCACGGCGGCTTTGCCCTGTCTGTGGCAGCTTTTTGCCCTGCCCACGGCAGCTCTGGCCCGCCCATGGCGGCTTGCCGTTCTCAAGGCGGTCTGCCTGCTAGGAGAGGTCCCCGGGAACCGAACCCAGGGCCTCCCATGTGGTATGCCGGTGCCCTATCCACTGGGCTATCAAGCCAGCCCCCCTTTAGGTTTCTTAACATTAGGAAGGACTATAAACTATATAACTATAAATAATTAGCACTTAACACCTATGAGTTTGTTTTATGAATTTTTGAAATGATAATGTGCATGTAGTGCTGGAGAAGTTATTTTTCCTGTTTAATAAAGTGTTTCTGAATAGGGTTTTTCTTTCTTGTGGCATTAGAATTTGTAGAGACATGATTATCTATTTCTTAAGCTTTTTTTTTTAAAGTTCAAGTCTGAAAGAAATGGGTGGGATAGCTCAAACCTTCTTAGTGAGAATAAACATTTCCTCTACCTAAATGATCTTTCTGTACTTTAGTTGGGATTTTTGAAGCTAAAGCTGATTTTGGAAAAGAGCTTTTATTTTACTTTATGACTTAGCCACTTAGGTTTTTTTTTTTTTTTTAAAGATTTATTTATTTTATTACATATCTCCCCTTCCCCCCGCTGCGGCGACGCGCTGAGAGTGGTCACTGCGCAGGCGTGGCTTTCCCCGCTTGTGGGCGGTCTCTGCGTCCGTTCACGGCCGGCTTTCAGTTCGTGGGTGGCTGGCTGCGCTTCATCCGCGGGCGACCTGCCCTGCACGTGGTGGCTCTTGCCATGTCCGTGGCAGCTTCTTGCCCTGCCCACGGCGGCTTTAGCCTGCCCATGGCGGCTTGTCATTCTCAAGGCAGTCTGCCCACTAGGAGAGGTCCCCGGGAATCGAACCCGGGGCCTCCCATGTGGTATGCCGGCGCCCTATCCACTGGGCTATCGAGCCGGCCCCCCCACTTAGGTTTTATGAAAAATTATATCTTTATAAATTTTTAAGAAGTTTTTTCCTTTGACTCTCTAGGGTAATGTGGGTCTTTTTTGAGCTTTGAATATAAACTTAGCTCCTGTGTGGATTATTTCTTGATAGGCTTTCTGGTAGCTCATTGCTACGTTAGCAGTTTTTTATATTTGGTGTTGAATATCTCCACACAAAATAAAAACCCTCATGAATGCTCCCTTCCTTTTTTTAAAAAAATGAAGAATTGAGACAATAGTTTTCCAATCTCTCTTGGGAATCTGAACTTACGTTAGAGTACACAAACATTCTTGAAAGGGTTTGAGAATTTCTTTCCCCTGAGAGCTTTAAAAAATTATTTCCAACTATTTAAAGAAGGTTAAACAACCTGCCTTTAATTATGTAGGAAAAATTACATAGGAGAATAGTGAGGCCTGAACTTCCTCTTCTCTTCATTTTGCTCTGTTTGCCTTTTAAAATTTATTATAATAAGTTTTTTAAATTTTAGGGCAATATTGATATACAGAAAAATTTGAAGAGTTGTGAAGTACGGAGAGTTCCCATGTCCTCCACAAGTATCTGGTTTATTTCACTCAACATGATGTCAAGGTTCATCCGTGTTGTAGTATGTGTCAGAACCACATTTTTTTGGTGAATGAATAATATTCTATTGTATGTATATACCACATTTTGTTTATCTAGTCACCTGTTGATGGACAGTTGAGTTGTTTACACCTTGTAGCTATTGTGAATAATGAGACTTGGTTTACAAATATTTGTTGGAGTCACTGTTTTTGGTGTCTTTGGGTATATATGTAGGAGTGGAATTGCTAGGTCAAATGGTAATTCTATATTTAACTTTTTGAGGAGCCACCATACTGCTTTTCATAGTGGCTGCATTCCCACCAACAATCCCCCAGGATTTTAAAAATAATAGCCATCCTAGTGGGTGTGAAGTGGTATCTCCTTGTGGATTTTTTTTTTAATAGCTTCATATTTCAGAACAGTTTTAGATTTACAGAAAAATTGTGGCAATCATACATGAGTTTCCATATACTCCAAATCCAGTTTCCACTCTTTTTAACATCTTAAATTAATGTGATACATTTGTTACAATTAATGAACCAATATTGATATATCATTAACTAAAGTCCATACTTTATTCAGATTTCTTTAGTTTTTACTTAGTGTCATTTTCCTGTTCCAGAATCCCATCTAGGACACCACATTACATTTCGTCATCATGTCTCCTAAGGCTCCTCTTTGTTGTGATAGTTTCTCAGACTTTCCTTGTTTTTAAAGATCCTGACAAATTTGAGACGTACTTGTCAGGTATTTTATAGTGTGACTTTCAATTTGGGTTTGTCTGGTGTTTTTTCTCATGATTAGATTGGGATTATAGGTGTGTATTAGTCAGCCAAAGGGGTGCTGATGCAAAATACCAGAAATCTGTTGGCTTTTATAAAGGGCGTTTATTTGGGGCAGAAGCTTACAGTTACCAGGCCATAAGGTGTAAGTTACTTCCCTCACCAAAGGCCAGCTCTAGACTATCAGACGAATGAGTTGTCTCTCTTTCTGGGGCCTCTGCTGTGTCTAATGGAGCCTTCTCACCTTCCTCATGTATCTGCTTTTCTGTGTGTTTACTTCCGTGGGCTCCAGCATTAAAACTCTACTTTCTCTTCTACTGTGTCATTTCCTCTGAGTCCCCACACCCTTGGTAGGTGGGGACTCAACATCCTACTGACATGGCCTGATCAAGTTAAAGTAAAACCTCTGAAATCAATCCAATCTTATATGCCCAGAGGAACAGACGAGTTCACAAACATAATCCAGTATCTATTTTGGAATTCATAAACAATATCAAACTGCTACGGTATGTTTTATTATTGAATGTATTCTAGTAAATGGCTTTGAATTTAAATTATCTCTTTAAAGTAATTCTTTCATATAATTACTTATTATAAATTCAGATTCAGTGATGGATATCTCATGTTAACCATTAAGAACATTCAATCCTTGTGAACTGACTACTGGTGTTCTGAGAAGTTGAATCTTACAGAGCTTTTAGTTTTAAAAAGTCCTTGTTTCATCAAATATTAAAATCCTATCCATCTGACTGCCTAAAATATACTGTCTTTGTTGTCTTCTTTAACTTCTTCCAGCTATCCCATCAACTTAAAATGGTTAAGGATATGAATACAAATAATACTCAGTTTTGACATTGCCTGTCATGCAGTGTAGATGCCCCATCAGTTCACATATATTTATTGTCTCCTTTTTTGTTGGACACTAGAGGTGCCTACAAAGGTGAATGTGACCGGAGTTCCTGACCTGTCAAGAATACTACCGTCTGGTCTGCCATCCGTCTGGAGCAAAGTGACCTCAACTTTCCTATGTTTAGATTTTCTTTATTGGCAGTTTGGCCATGTTAGTTCATGTATAGCAGCTATTGATTTTTTGCTTGTTTGTTTTGGTGGGGGTCATGCTAAAAGTCTTAGCTTGACAGTAGGATCAGGTGGGCTTCATCCTCAAATCTCTTTAACAGATTTCTTTGGTTTAAGCTATGATTTGCCTTTCTTCTTCCATTCTTCCCTTCCTTTCCTTTCTTTCTTCCTTAGTAAAGTAAAAGTTTTATAAATATTTGAGTTTTCTTTTTCTTCTGAATTAAGCCACTTTCATGCCTTTTCTCCAAGTAACAAATACATTTATTAACATTAGATACCGCATTTCTTAATGGCCATTGTGTTTTAATGTATTTTGACTGTTTTACAAAGGCTGTTTTCGCATTTCTTGAACTTCTCTCCTGACCTACATATGAGTTCCCAAAGGGAGGGACCGTATTTTATCCTTTGTTGTAAATCCCAAAGCTCTTAATAGAGTGCTTTGCATATGGCAAGTCGTCAGTAAATGTTTGTTGAATGGATTCTCTAGATGGAGCAAAAAAATTTTTTAAAAATTCTTTTTCATAACAGAATGGATAATCAAATAACCATGGAAGAGGTTAAAAATATCTGTATGAAGTATTTTGACTTTTCGCTTAAGCTAGTAAATCCCTTATGAAATAGATCATTGTTTAAAAGATGTCCACTGTTATACCGTAAGCCAAGTTCTGTTACTCTGATAACTGAAAGTTCATCAGCTTTTTAGTTAGGTTGATGGGAATGTTTAGATAGTAGATATGCCTTCAGCATCATCTTTTTTTTCCCTCTGTATCTGTTAAAATACTGATACTATCACTTTCTTCAGCCAGCAGATTAGTTGATACTTATTTGCCCATGTTATCAATGTTCTTTTTTTTTTTTTAAAGATTTATTTATTTTATTACATATCTCCCCT
>PVKH010006510.1:0-20988 GCA_004027955.1 Chaetophractus vellerosus | reverse complement strand
GCTCTGCTTTCTTCCGAGTTCAGCTGCAAGCTGTCAGGCATACGGCTCATCTCTCCCTGGACCTCAGCTCTTTGAGCCTCTCTGGGGCTTCTCTCCTTGTAGCGCAAGTGTGCTCTAAATTGGAGGGCCTTTCTCTCACATGGCCGGATCAAATATGGCACCTCCCTTTTCCTGTGTCTTCATTTTTATCACACCCAGCGAAATGGCGGAGACTCAACCTGAGTCACGCTTCACTGACGTAGTCCAATTGAAAGGGTCTCACACCCACAGGAATGGATTATCTCACAAACATAATCATTTCCTTCTTGGGATTCAAAAAGTAATATCAAACTGCCACAATATATTACTAGAATAAAAATTTTAAGAAAACTGGAGGACTGTACAACACAAACAGTGAACCTAATGTCAACTATGTACTATAGCTAACAGCATAATTATAATAATACTGTTTCATTAACTTAAACAGAGGTAACTCAACTAATGCAAAAAGTTAATAGGGAAAATTGTGTATGTGTGTGTGGGTATATGGAAACTGAATTTTCTGCATGATTTTTCCATAAACCTACAACTTATGTATTAAAAAAAAAGACTTTTGATTGTTTTGGATTAAACACACCATTGTTTTCCTCCCTTAGCCAAGATAATCAACAATCAATTAAGTAAAATTAAAAATGTCACTTGTCTAATAATACATCATAATTACAGAAAAACAAATGAACTTCAGGGAGTACAGTTTGGCTTCAAGCATGTTCATTTAAGATATTAATTTTATCCATATTTATTAATAAGATAATTAAATATATGCTTTGAAAATAAATGCTGTAAGTATTCACTGAGTGCTTTTTTTTTTTTTTTTTTTTGCTAAACTGCTTTTTCTTTCTCCTTACCAATCATTTATTGAGAAATTATAGTGGGCAAAGTACCAGGATAGATTATGAGAACACAACAAAGAATAAGATGAAAAGTCTTGTTTCCTTTTTTCCATCCTGGCTTGCTTTTTCTTCTGATCTCTGCTCTTACTCTCTGACTGAATGGACAACAACCCCCAAAGAGGGTTTTTGAGAAATTTAGGACAACCATATAAACCCAAAGTGAATACCTTCCTTCCCCTCCCCCCAGTTTCCAGCTGTTGAAGTTTAAATCTGCTTTCCCTGTAGGTTCAGGGTATAAATTATCATGAAATCAGCTGCTGCAAGGAGTCTGTTCTGTTCTCTAACAGAAGAGCTTCTGGCAAGTGAAACCCTTCCTGACCTTTATTAATTTCCACCACTCCCTTTCAAAGAGATAGAATAATTTGTTCTCAGTAGAATCACAAATCTCTGAATTTCTCCAACAGATTTATCACTTGTAGGGAATATTTGGAAAGAAGTCAGTGAGAGATGTGGCTACTAGAGAGCTTTTAGTGAAAGTATTTTTAAAAAACACACACAAAAGCCATGAGTGTACTATGGTTAAAAAAAGGGGGAAGGGGGCTGTTTCTTTTCCCATATCTTCCTGCCAGTGATCACTGTCTCATACTGGCCAGTGAAATACATTTCTAGTATAATAGTTTTAGTTGACTGGCACCACTAATGTCTTATTAGAAAGCTCATACATTTAAAAGTTCGTATTTCCTTAAGTTTGAGTTTTAAGATATCAGCCAAATGTATTTGCTTTTATAAACTAGGTGAACAACTTTTATTTATTCTCCAAACATGGGACTCTCGGGCACTGTGATGTAATGCTTAGAATATAGTCACTTCTTTTTCCTAATTCTTTGTTAGAGAAGTTGTGGATTTACAGAGCAATCACGCACAAAATACAGGATTCCCATATACCACCCTATTATTAACACCTTGTATTGGTGTGGAACATTTGTTACAATTCATGATAGCACATTTTAATAATTGTACTATTAACTGTAGTCCATGGTTTAAAATAGGGTTCACTATGTAGTGTACTTCCATGGATTAAAAAAAAATATTACTATATAAACAATCTAAAATTTCCCCTTTTAATTACATTCAGATATATATTTCAGTGTTGTTAATTACATTAAAAATGTTGTGCAACCATCACCACATCCATTACCAAAGCATTTCCATCATTCCAAAAGGAACCCTGTACATTTTTAGCTTTACCTTTCCATTCCCTATCCCCACCCCATCCCCTGGTAACCTATCTTCTTGATTCTGACTCTATGAGATTGCTTATTCTAATTATTTCAAATCAGTGAGATCATAAAATATTTGTCCTTTTGTGTCTGACTTATTTCACTCAATAAGGTATCTTCAACGTTCATCCATGTTGTCACTTGTATCAGAACTTCATTCCTTTTTATAGCTGAATAATATTCCATTGTACGTATATACCACATTTTATTTATCCATTCATTAGTTGATGGACACTTGGGCTGCTTCCATCTTTTGTCAGTTGTGAATAATGCTTCTGTGAATATCAGTGACAGCGTCATTTCTGAATTTTTCTTGCCAGAACTTCATAACTTGAATTCAGTAATAGGGAAACATTAGACAAATTCAAACTGAAGATCATGCTACAAAATAACTGGCCAGTATTCTTCAAAACTGCAAGGGTCAAGAAAGACAAAGAAAGAATGAGAAACTGTCCTAGATTGGGACAGTTAATAGTATTGTCAATTTTAATTTCTTGGTATGGTTATGTAAGATGTTAATTTCTGGGGAAGCTGGGCAAAGGCTATACACTAAATATTCGTAATATTTTTGCAATTTTTTTGAAATTATTTCAAAATGAAAATCTAAAAATTAAAAAAAAAAACAATAATCTCTGAATTGCTCATCTCCCCCTTTCCTGCTCACAAACCTGTACCACCCGCAATCTTTTCCATCTCAGTTGATAGTGATTTCCTTCTTTTTGTAGTCCAGGACCCAAACTTTGGAGTCTTTTTTAATTATTACTTTTTACCTGCACCCCAAATCCAATGTACAGGAAATTCTATAGGCTCTGTCTTCAAATATGTCCAGAATCTAAGCACTTCTCACCACCTCTACTGCTACTTCCCTAGTCCAGGATGCCATAAGGGTTCACCTGGGTTATTGTACTAGTCTTCTCACTGACCTCCTTGATCCACTCCTCTTCTCATAATGTTCTAGTGACTTCCATTTCTTTCACAATAAAAGCCAAAGTTCTAACTATGGCCTAGGAATCCTATTTGATCTGGTTTTGTTCACTGTTCTGCCATCCTCTCTTACTACTTTCTCACTCACTTATTCCATTCCAACCATTCTGACCTTCCTGCTTGCTGTTCGTTTAACAAGCCAGGCATGTTCCTACCTTAGAGCTTTTCCACTGGTTGGTCCTGTTTCTTGAGCTGCTATTCCCTTTCCACATTCCTTGGCTAAGTGTCTTGTCTTTTTCAAGCCTTTACTTACTCTTTGTCAATGAGCACACTCTGACCACCATCTTTAAAATTGCAAGCCTTCACTCTTTACCCTGGATCTCATATGTGGGAAGCCAGCGCTCAACCATGGAGCCACATTGGCTCCTCTAAGTTGGTTTTATTGTTTGTTTGCTGTTTTTTGTTTGTTTGTTTGTTTTTAGGAGACACCGGGGACCAAATCCATGTAGGAAGCAGGTGCTCAACTGCTTGAGTCACATCAGCGCTCAAGCCTTCACTCTTGACTCTCCTCAACCTACTGCATTTTTGGGGACATCTTTATTGCCTTGAACTCCCAATATTATTTTTACTTTAATCAATATTGTATATTGCCTGTGTCTACCTGCTAGAATAGTATGAATGATCTGTTTTATTTCTTGAGCATTTGGAACAATCCTTGGTATACTGTATATACTCAATAAGTATATTGTTATATGACTCAATAAGTTTATTTTTTATCAAGTCATATATTATGGAAAGATACAGAAAACATGTTTTTTTTCCACAGATACTTAAAAGCAACCAAAATTAGTCAACAGATGTAAATTATTTATTTTTAAAATTTTTACTATGAGATATCATTTCACACCTTATATTTATTTATTTTTAAATCAAGAGAATGTATAACAATAAGGAGTTTACTCAGAATTCTTTTGGTTGTAAGTCATAAAAATCCACTCAATTAGCTTAAGTTAAAAAAATAAAGGGGGGGTTAGGTTTTGGGAATTTACATGTTTACAAAACTGAAAAATTTGGAGGTAAACCTAGCACCAGGCATGCTGAATGTAGGGGTCCTACTTTTGTCTTCCATACTTATTCTTCTCACCCTCTACTTCTCAACTCTACCTTTCTCTGAAATAGTTTTCTCTGAAATAGCTTTTGTCTCAGGTAGGCATCTACACATGGTAGTCCCAGAAGCTTCCACTCCCAATTTTCCTAGCAGACCCTGAGCCCAGAATGTACCTGGCCAGTGCTCATTCTCTGGCTTGGGTCACAGGCACAGCTCTCAAGCTGAGAGGTGGAGTGAGCCTCACCCAAACCCCTAAACTCAGAGTGGGAGAATGAAAAAATAAAATTAATTATAAAATGGAACCAAACCCATTTGTTCTAAGCTGATAGAATAGAATAGCTGACATTAGAAGTATGGCACTCTGACCCCTAGTGGTTAGATTACATGGAGAAAGTTCACCATTATTCAGAAGACAACACGAGGTTATTTCACATAATCTTTTAATATGACCGTTTATCAGTTTATTTAGGACCATAGTTTTCTTCCGCTTTATTTTATACATTGACGCATTCACCTATTTGGGGCCAATTGTCCTTTGAAGTATTTCTTGAATCCTTTGTTTTTTCTTCATCCTCTCTGACACCATCTTGGTTCATATTTAGACTACTATGATAATATTCTAACTTATTTCCTTATCTTCAATTCTTTACGAAAACCAACACCTGAAAAATCTTCAGAATTTGCTTTAGATGTCCAGTTGAGGAACTTTACTATGACCCCTAGTTTATCACCTATTGGATCCAATAAAAATTCCTGGGTCTAACATTGATTTATATGTGCTCCCCTTTTTGCTTATCAGATCAGAGTTGGGTATCTATCATATGTTATGGAAAGGCTAATATAAATAAAAATATATTTGTCTAATGTATGTTGACCTGATGAACTATAAAAATTAATACTTATTATCTATGCTTTTCTTATCTCTCATATTCTACTTAAAATTTTTCATATATATTTCTTATCCTTTTTCAAGATGAATTCAACACATGATTTGTTTCTTGTTTAAAGAAAGCATACTGTTTGGTAAAAATTCATAAATACACTAGCTAATTGTCCAGATTGTAAGCTAAATCTAAAATACATGTTCCTAAATTTTAATAGTTTTCAAGTTTTATTCCTTATTTCTTGTTTAGGGCTGTGATACTAGGAATTCTCTACCATCAGTAATTGGCCACATTTTTCTCCTTAATTTTTCATCTTAAGGCGAATATGAAAAATTGAATCAATCATTCTGAAGTTTTATAGATTTTATTCCACATTTTACTTATCACTCTTTTCTTTTTCCTCTTCAATGTCGTTCTCTCTTTGAAATTTTGCATTATCGTTAGTGAAAGTATGGAGTTGTGTCCTTCTGAAGAATTTGTATAGAGGTGTTGCTAACACAACTGAAGTCAGATTGCCTAAGCTTCAGTTTTCTCCTCCATAAAAAAAGAGGATAGTAATAGTACTTCTAATTTAGAGGGTTATTTGTATTGTTATTATGAGGAATATATTTGATAATTCATGTGGAATACTTAACCTGTTGCTGGCACATATTTATAAGTGCTCCCAAAATGAGAGCTTTTACTATTATTTTACAGATTCACTTGCATTATTAGTGTGTCTTTTAATATACCAATTGTTTTTTCAACCACCAAACATTTATAGAGCATTAATTTTTTTCTATTTCTTTTTTATATAGAGCATTTAATGCTATATTGTGGGCTGAAAAAAATTACAAGATGGGGTATATATTCTTAAGAAGCTTACAATCTAATTTGAGAAAGAAAGTGTAAAGATTCAACTTTAAATATCAATATAAGAGTTTAATGTAACAGATGAACCAGTAAAGAATATATTATTAAATGCTATTTAAAAATTTTATTTATAAATTATACTCATTTAGTTTTTGAATAAACAACACTTTTACATGGTACAAAAATAAAAGGTAGAAAACAGTGTACAGGGAAAAGTAAATCTCCCTTGAGACACCCAGTTCCTTTTCCCAGAGACAACACCATTCATTACTAGTTACTTCTATATTCTACTCTCTAATTACAGAAATTATTCTGCAGATAACTGTATACATTGTTTTGCAACTTGTTTTTTCCACTTATGAAGATATTTTGGATAATACATTAAGAGCAACTGCCTTCTTTTTTTTAAACAAGTGCTTGGATACCATAAGTACATTTAATCAATCTCCTATTGAGGAGTCTTAGAGGGTTTCCAGTTTTTTGTTGTCGCAAACAATATTTAATATAATAATCTGGTACACATGTCATTTCATCTAAGTGTAAACGTTTCTGTAATATAAATTCCTAGAGGTAAGGTCACTAGCTCTCCTAATGATTTAGCTCAAACTTACCTAAAGAGTATTGGGAAGAGAATATCCGATTTGAAATCATCTGGGCAGATTTCACCGAGGAGGTATTTTTGTTAGTCACTTAAATCCAGAACTTGCAAACATCCTCATATCCTCCTCTTTCTCACCTATCAATCATTAAATCATGCTGATTTTACCTCCTCAGTATCTCTTCAAATCTGTCCTCCTCCCCATTTCTCAGAGCCAACAACTCAATTTAGGCTTCCACCATTTCTTCATGTCTGAAGTGTTGTCCTCAAACTCATCCTCAGACACTCATGCTAACCAATACATTAGGCATGATTAGGTCTAATGCCCTTAATTTACCATACACAGTGCACCTGAATCTGGTCCCTGCGCGTCCCCTCTCCAGCCTCTTCTCCCATCACCCTGCTTCACTTCTTTTGCTTTTATAATGTAGAGTAATTTATAGTTTCAGGCCTCTGTGAATTTGCTCTAGCCTGGAATTCCTACATCCATTTTTCTTCCCTCACCTCCTCACTCAGCAGGAGGAACCTCCCCTTTGTGCTCCACAGGGCCCTGTGCATCATCTTTCACAGTGGTTGCTATTTTCTATTGAAACTATTTCCTTGAAGTAGCCTGGAATAGCATTTTTTTTTTTCTTTTTGGTTCTAGAACCCAGCACAGTGCCTGCTGTCATTTGGTGTACCCTCAGTACAATTCTTTAACTGAACTCAACTAAATCTTGGGAAAAGGGGTGGAGTCATTCATTTATTCATTCAACATGTTTATCGAGAGGCTATTAGATGCAAGGTTATGTGGTAGGCAGTGGGATTATAGTCAAAAAAGAAGATAATCCAGGACTTACTTTTGGACTAGTGAAAGAGATGGGGAGACAGCAACATAAACTTACAATTCTAAATCAGGTAGACTGCAGCGAAGGCAGGTCACAGTTTAGATCATCTTAAGGCTATAGATGAACAGAGAAAAGGGTGGGAGAAATGCATTTTAACTAGAGGGATTTGCATCAGGAAAGGCATTTGCAAAATAAGGTAATTGCTCCAAATCAAGGTAAAACAGGGTCAGGCATAAAGCCTATGGTTTACTTCCTGTTCCTGGCACATTGTTCCTGGCCCACTTTTTACAGGTCAAAAGAAGGTGAAATACAGTGTCTTGGATGAAAAATAAAATGTAACATATGTAAAGTAACGAGGTAAGAATCAGGTGTACCCCATAAAGTTCCCTGCCCCGCCCCCCCCCAAGTGTCTGCTAAGCTATTTAAGCATTCCAATAAATCTTGCTTGGTGTTAAACAATTTATATTAAACTCAATCCATCAACCGTTCTTTCTCTAGTCTTTTCTAACCATCTTTTCTCTAATATGACCTCCTGTTACAAAAGACTGAGGAAGCAAGTAAAACGCAGCGAAAAGAACAGGTTCTTTGGGAATCAGAGAGAACTGGGTTCAGCCCAGGGGTGAGCCACTTCTACTAGTTACTTCGGGCAAATATTTAAATTCCCAGTTTCCTCGTTTGTAAAATAGGTATAATAAATAAATGAGGAGATTTTTATGTACTTAACACAGTGCCTGACAGTAATAACTCAATATAAGTTAGCTATTAAGGAATTCTACGAGCCCGAGTTCTTGGGAGATAATATTTTTACCTGCACGTTCAAAGGAATTGGAAGCTTAAATTAAAAAAAAAAAAAAAAAAAGAAGAAGAAGAAAGAAAAAAGAAAAAGCCAAACATGAACCTGAGCTTTCAGCAATTACGTAATTTGATCTCTCTGAGCCACCGTCGCCGAGCATGCGTAAATAAACGTGGCGGGGCGTATGTGTCATGGCGAGTTCCATCTAAAGTGTGTGCAGCTTCCGGAGAGTGGCATGTTGATTCTTTTTCTTTGAACTAGTTTGTTATTTCTCGGCTGTTGGGTAAGGGTGGGGGATGGAGCAGTATGGGGCAGAGTGAGAGAGCGCCACTTTTATGGCGGAGCCTTTTCGCCCCAGTTTCAGGCTTTCTCGGGCCGTTTGCCAGTTTGTTTCGCAGTTAAAAGGAGACTTGTTTGCTGAGGTGGGGAATTTGGGGGTCAGGTAGCGCTTCCAGGAGTGGGCACGGGATTGTTGGCGTCAGATGCAGCTGGTCTGCAAGGAGTGTTGAAGGGATCTTGCTTTTTAATATTGGGGGTCAGAATTAACTTCATTTGCTCTCCTTTCTACGTTAGTGAATTTGTGGGACGAGGCAAGACTTGGGTAGTTAACTAACGTTCACGGAGCTGAATCTTAATAAGAATTTATATTGAAGTTGGCCAGAGCAGCAGGAGTCTTGCTTTTCACTTCTCATTCTCGTTTATTCCTAAAACCTCTTTCTGGTTCTCGGGAGTAGGAGCGACACGTATCTTTTGGGTAGAAGGTAATTTGGGTACCTTCCTCATTGCCTTGTTCCTATTTTGTGGATTCTGCTATTACTTGCACTATGCAGACATGTTGTAGTGTTGGATAGCGTTTGTTAGTATGGCTAGTCAAAACACCTGTCCCCAGTAAGAATTTGGAAGTAATATGGAATATCATTAATCCTGCTGTATATAGCAGTCTTTTTATGGACTCTTAATTCCTTCTAAGTAGTTTTTAAGTGTCCTTACTGTGGTTTTGTGAACTTGTTTGGTAGTTGCTTTATCTAATCAGTTTTTATTTTCCAGACTTATCTTTCAAGAGGACTTCAGTCTAAGTGCAGAAAATCAAGGTACTAATTTATTTAAAACCTTTTATGTTTGTATGGTATGCTACATCTTAGAATGTGCAGGAAGGTAGCCAATTTTCTAAGTAATTTTCCTATTATCATTTCATGGAAACACCATGGTCTCTTTTATCACTAATCCAGGAGACATTTTCATTCATTTTACTTAATCTTTCATCTGTATTCAGCAGCACTGACCGTGTCTACCTCCTTAACATGCTCTCTTCCTTTGCCTTTTATAAAGGACACACCGATTTTCTCCTTCACTGGTGGCTGCTTTTTGGTCTCCATTATAGACGGATTCTCCTCTATTAGCAGTTAAAATCAGAATCCTTCAAGGCTTGATTCTGTACCCTTTCCTGTTTTAACTCTCTTTTTCTCCTTCTCACTGGGTGATCTAATCCATCCCCACATTTTGAGGTATCACCTACACTGAATCTTGAGTATATCAAAGGCATTCCAAACTCAGTATCTCCTGAACTGACCTTCTCCTCTAGAATTGGTCTTCTGGTGTTCTCTTTCAGAGAATCCTAGCATTATCTGTCTGGAGATCCCAGTCAGAGACCTAGAAGCTATTCTTGGCATCTCCATCTCATTCACTCCCTGTATTCAACTTGCATATTAGTCACTGTCTCCTAAATATCTTATTAAACTATGCTTTTCTCCACCACTACCACCTTAGTCAAGCTATCTTTGCTTACCCAGATTAATACAGTGTCTCTGAAGGTGTCTTTTTTTTTTTTTTTTTTTTTTTTTTTTTTTTTTTTTTTTTTTTTTTTTTTTTTTAGTTCTAGGGAATGAACCTGGGACCTTGTATGTGGGAAGCTGGCACTCAATTACACAGGCACATCGGCTTCCCTGAGTTTGTTTTTTTTCTCGCTCATTTTGCTTGTTGTTTGTTTTTGTTTTTTTTTAGGAGGCACCGGGAACTGAACCCTGGACCTCCCATGTGAGCCACATCCGCTCCCCTTGAAAGTGCTTTTTAATGGGTGCGTGGATCACCTTGGGATCCTGTTAAAATGTGGATTCTGATTCATTAAGTTTGGGTTGGGGCCTGAGATTCTGCCTTTTTTAAGGTCCCAGGTGATGCTGCCAGAGTAACAGACTTTAATAGCAAGATCCTTTCTGGTCAGCTTTCATCTCTTCTGGCGTTCCTCCACTCTGGTTTTCACCGTGCAGCCTGAGAGATCGTTTCAAAACACAGTTTGACCACATTAACCCTGCCATGGCTTCTTGTTGCTCTTTGGATAAGGATAAAATTCTAATACCATCATTTTAGCTCATCTCCTACCACCTTCTCAATTTTTTGACTAAAGGTGTATCTAATTTCTTTCAATCTCTTTCTTGTAAAATTTGTTTTATTGAGGTATAATTTTAATACAATAAAATTTACAGATTTTTAGTGTACAATATGATTAGTTTTGAGAAACTTATATTTATGCCATTGCAATAATCATATAGAACTTTTCCATCACAAAAAGTTCACCTTTGTACTCAATTCCCTTTCCTTTTCTCTGGTTCCTGGGAAATACTTATCTGCTTTCTGTCACTGGAGTTGCGCATTTTCTAGAATTTCATATAATTGGAATCTTGGTATTTATTTACTCTTTTGTGCATGGCTTCTTTCATTTTGTATAAAGCTTTTGAGATTCATCTATGTTGATGTATGTATCAGTAGTTCATGCCTTTTTATTGCCAAATAATATTATATTGCCTTAATATATAACAATTAGTTTATCTTTTGTCAGCTGTTGGACATTTGAATTGTTTCCACTTTTTTGCTATTAGGAATAATACTGCTGTGAACATTAAGGTATGAGTTCTTGTGTGGACATACATTTTTAGTTTTCTTTGTTATGTTCCTTGGAGTGAAATGGTAACTATGATTAACTTTTTGTTTTTTTTTAAACAAATCAATTTTATCGATACCTATTAATAAAGCATACAGTTTGGCCAAAGTGTACAGTCAGTTGTATTTGGTATAATCACATATGATTAACTTTTTGAGGTACTGCCCAACTGTTTTCCACAGCAGTGGCAACATATTATATTCTTACCAACAATTTCTCCACATCTTCGCCAACACTTTTTGTCATTTTGTTTTCTGTCATCCTAGTAAGTGTGAAGTAGTGTTACCCAGATAGCTAATAATGTTGGGCATCTTTTCATGTGCTTATTGGACATTTGTATAAATGTTTTTTGGCCACTGAGTTGTATGCCTGAAAATGGTTAAAATGGGAAAGTTTATGTTATATAAATACTACCGCAGAAATAATAAATAATGAAACAGCTACCTGACTGACTTGTTAAAGATTGCTGGGCTTTGCCTAGGACTTTTTGATTCAGCAGGCATGGAGTGGGGCCAAGAACTTTCACTCTAGCACATTCTCTGGTGATGCAGTTGTGCCTTTTCTGAGAACCACACTTTGAGAACCACTGGTGTAGGAAATTGGTTCACAACATAAGCTGTACTCATGAGAGTTACTGGAAAGTTTAAAAAAGTAAAAGTCCAGGCTCCATTCTGTTCCATTCCCAGAGACAGATTCAGTTGGCCAGGTACTCAGGTGTTAGTAATTTTCCAAAGCTTCATAGGTGAGTATAATGAGCAACCAAGATTGGGAACCACTGCTGCAGGAGAGCAGCGGTTTTTAATCAGGCATGTTTAGTGGAATTAGTTCTCAGGTTTTAAGTTCACAATTCTCAGTTCTGCTCTTGAAGATTCTAATTCAGAATGAGATCTGATATTATAAAAGCTCCTGTAGTATCTCTCCTTTGTCAGGAGGATATTGCATCCTTTCTTCCTTCTTTTCATCATTTTCATTATCTCCCCTCCCTGGCTCTGTTTTCATTCTTTTTATCAAATAGAATCTTGTCTACCTTTGAGAAAAAAACTCCATTTGATCCTCCTGCTCCATTTAACTATTATCTTGCTTTTCGTTTATTCTCAAACTTGCTCTTCCTCATTATTCATTTGTTAAACAATTTCTGAAGGTTACCAATTCCCACTACCTGTCTGTTGGAATGAAAAACTTTAGCCTTAGTAGTGATGAGTGAGATTGTTTAGGTGCTTCTGATACACAGCCAGATTTAGGAAGTTCTGCATTATATTTTTCTCCTTTTGAATTGCTAGTACATAGGGAATACAGGTTTCAAAGTTTGATATATATTGCCAGATTGCTTTCTAGCAAGGGTATACCAGTTTTACCATGCTTTCACCTGACATTGGGTTTTTGTCAGTCTTGTTTTTCGGCGGGGTAGATATAAAATAACTTTGTTTAACCAGGGGTTCTTAACCAGGGGGTCTGTGAGCTTGAATTGAAATTAAAAAAAAAAAACATTATTCTAGTGGGGACGTGTTGGTGCGGGTGTGATATATTTATTAAATAATACACAGTATAGTGTGAACTTAGTAAGGGGTACGGGGTTTTCACCTGACTGGATAATGGGTCCTTGGAACAAAAAGGGTTAAGAACCTTTGGTTTAAGCACTTGCTGTTAGTGTAGTTGAGCATTCTTTCCTATACTTACTGTATTTCTTATATGAATTACCTGGTTTTCTTTGCCCTTTTAAAAAATTGGAATGTGTTTACTTCTTTGTATCATATTAAACTTTTGCAATTTTTGTGCTTAGCTGGTGAAGCAGAGGCATCATGTGAAAAGCATGGCATTGAGAGGAAGCCTAGGTTTTAATTCTAGGTCTAGAGTGTACAAATCTTTTAGCTTCTATGGACTTCAGTTCTTTACAATGAGAAGCTTAGCGATGCTCCCTATTTCCCTAACACGCTAGTGATATTGTATTTCTACTGCAATATACCCCTCTTGTTTCTCTCCTTCTATTCTGTTTCTCTTCAGTGCCTCCACACCTGTTTGTGTGATTTTCCAAAAGCGTGGTTTTTACTGTGCCATTCAGTTATTCATAATTCTTCAGGTATCTTTAGTAACATTCAAAGGCAATGAGTGTGCCTGTGTGGGGTAGAACTTCCAGCTCTTGGTGTGGTCTGCACTGACACCGTCATGGGGATAACCTTGTTTGTGCTGCGTGGTGGTAGAAGTCCTGACTTTCCACTAGGCCTCCTCTGACACCATGTTTTAGCCTTGAGAGGTGGAAGTCTAGGCTCCCTACGTGGCCTTTGTTGCTTAGTTGAGCATAGGATCACTCTTTTTTTTTTTTTTCTTCCCCTGTAATGTTTGCTGCAGTAGAGCGGTTATTATATAAAAGTGTTCTGTTTTTCTATGCTGCCTCTTTCCTGGTCCTTTGGCGAGACATTCGATAAGGCTTTCTTTTTTTTTTTAAATCTGTTCCATTGCCATTTCTGGGTTGCTGGGTTCAGTTCCTAATCTATGGTATACAAGGGAAAAAGAAAATTCTGGAACTCACCACTGTATTATTCCTTAGGTCCTGAGGTCCCTAGCTATTCTGCCACCTTTTAGAGTCTTAAGTTTGTTTTATGTATAATGACCAGAGCTTTTAGTTGTACTTGGCAGCGAGGAATAGGGAAAAGTACCTCTACTCCAACTTCCTGGAAGCCGTAATTACATTCTTTTTAAACTATGAATAGAAAAATGAGCACCTGCATACCTATTTCTTAGATTTAAGATTTAAGATTTAAGAATTGTACATGTTTTCCCATATGTCGTAATCTATTTTCTCTTGTGTTCAAAGAAAATAATAGACATAATGACATTTCGTTTCTAAATACTTCAAGATTTTTTCCCTACATAAGGACAGTATCAGTTCTTTATATCTAATAATGATTACTAATCCCTGATAATATCTAAAATCTAGTTCATATTCTAATTTCTCTCGTTCCCAAAATATCTTAAAGCTGGTTGGATAAAGTAAGATCCCCAAATATCTTAAAGTTGGTTGGACAAAGTAAGATCCAACCAAGGAAATGACTTGCATTTAGTTGTTATGCCTTTTAAGGTTCCTTCTCTGCATTTCCCCCACGATATTGATTTGTTGAAGAAATGGGGCCAACTGTACCATGGAATGTCCCATCATCTGGGTTTGATTGTATCCTTGTGTTTCTCTATCCCCTCCATTTTCTGTAATCTCAAAGTTAGATTAAAGTTTTAATTAGATTCACGTCTGTCAAGAATATTTCATAGGCAATGCTATCTGTGTTAGGCACATTTCCTGAGAGGCTTACAAGCTTGTGTTATTTATAATTTTTCAAATAATATAGGAGATGCCTTCTGCATCCTGTGATACATTATTGGATGACATAGAAGATATTGTGTCACAGGAAGATTCAAAGCCACAAGATAGGCATTTTGCAAGAAAGCATGTTGTTCCCAAGGTGCGAAGGCGAAATACCCAAAAATATTTGCAAGAGGAAAATACTCCACCAAGTGATAGGTAAGCATTTTTCTAATTAATTACATTCATTTTCATATCAGAGTTTGAGACGCTGGCACTCTTGGTCTATATGATATATGTAATGTCCCTTTTTTTAAATCTTTGAATATTTGATAGGAAATATATAGATTTGCTTCTTTATTTGAGTGTTTTTAAATTTGGTAAGGTAACTGGTTAGAAATGAGAAAGCTGCTAAATTGGATGTTCTTTGAAGGTAGGGCCTAGGCCAGTATTTGGTACGAAGTTGTCCACTAGGTGCTCTTGGTATTACTGTAGCTGGTATGTAATTCTGTGCTACTTCCAAGTTAAAATTTTTAGTGGCATTTGTGACTCTTATGAGACAGTAGTGGTTTGGGCATTTAATTTTTATTAGAAAATTTACAGATACTTATGGATCAGTTACTGTGGACAAGGCATTGGGTACAACTAAATTATTGCCCCGTTTCCACTGCCATATTAGGTTTCTGGCTTAGTGAAATTCTAATACAACCTGGCCAGAAGGAATTATGCAGTTACAGAGTTTTAGTAAGCCTATATTTGTTTGTCTAGAAAATTGTTGATAGTTTTACTATACTTGATTATTTTGGGAACATTATTTTGCAAATCTGTGAATTTAAAATTTGATTGTATTTTAATGACAAGTTTATCAGATTTGTTCTGTACATGTCCTTAAGATAGTAACTAATTACTGACTTACTAGGGCAATCCAAGTTAAAAGCCCTTTTTTTCTCTTCATAAAAGAATTATAATTTTAGAATTCTGTATGTATATATGGAGTACTTTTAATAGTGTGAATCCTTAGGATTATAGTTTTTCATTTTGATTCTGTTATTTATCTGTAAGAATAAAATAGGTAAAGACTGCAACTAACAATCTGACCAAATGTACTGCATTTTTCTTTCTCAGCTGTTGCTACTAGAACCATTTTCTCTGCTACTGTTACTTGTATGTACTTTTCTAGGAGTTGAATTTAGTGTCAGTACTTTAGTTGTAATGAATTAAAATACAATTTGGAGAAAAAGGTTTTTTTTTTAATGTAGTGAGTCTTAGTTTTTCAGAATTCTGTGGTTATTTTATATTGGTTTTAGACTTCTGATGTAACAACAGATTGTAGATTAAGATGAAGAGCTTGTAAATGGATTGCAGTGAGTGGGTTTTTGCTTAATATTCCAGAAATCATCTAGGTGGTTTTTATTTTTGAAGTCACTTAATAAGAATTTTTTTTTTAAATTATTTAACAGCACTATTCCAGGTATACAGAAAATTTGGATACGAACATGGGGTTGCTCTCATAACAATTCAGATGGAGAATATATGGCTGGACAGTTAGCTGCTTATGGATATAAAATCACAGGTAATGATATCTGTATTGTATTGATTAAATTTTTCAGAGTTAAGTTTGTTGGGGATATATTTTCTAGCTTCAACTGTTAGAGGATAATTTAGCAAGAGTCAGTGATTTTTTTAGGCAGAGTAAAAGGATAGATATCCTTCTTTGCCTAGACAACTGGGAATACCACATTGTATTAAAAAATACTTAAGTTTTTATTTTGAAATAAGTTTAGACTTACAGAAAAGTAGTAAAAAAGTAGTTTCCAATAATCTTCACCCAACTTTCTCTAATATTAATATCCTACATAATAGTGTTACATCTGTTGACATTGGTGCAATGCTATCTACTAAACTGCTAATCTAAACTACAGCTGTAGTTGGAGACCTTTTTAAAAAAATTAAACCAGTTTTTCCACTAATGTAATTTTTAAATACAGGATTCCCATCCAGGATCCCACATTGCATTTAGTTGTCCTGTCTTCTTAGTCGCTTCCAATATGTAAGATTAGTAAGTCTTTAGAATGTCCCTCAATTTGGGTTTATCTGATGTTTTCTCATGATTAGATTGAGGTTATGCATTTCTGGCAAGATCACAGAAGTGATAATCTGTCCTCACTACATATTATCAGGACCTCCATGAAGTTTATGTCTTATTACTGATACACTGACCCTTGTCTTCCAGATTCTCCAAAAAAAAGTGATTTTTCTCATTGTAACTAATAAATATCCTGTTTCTCTCCAACCTTTTGCCTAATTTTAGTATTTGTTGGTGGGTCCTCCGTAATAGCTATTACTGTGATGTTTGCTTAATGATGATATTCTGTTTTCTTCTTTTTTTCCTGCATTTATTAATTGGAATTCTTTTGTAAGGAAGTACCCTCCTTTCTCTCTCATTTTATTTATGTCAGGTTATACTTACGAATATTTACTTTATTTTTTGGGTTTCAGTCCATTACTATCACTGTTTTCTTGGTCAAGGTTTTCCATCTTTGGCCTTTAGTAGCTCATTCACGTTGGCTCTTTTGTACTTTGAACATGCCCCCATCCTGTTTTTATTTTTTTTTAAACAAATCAACTTTATTGATTCATATTAATAAAGTATACAATTCATCCGAAGTGTACAATCAGTGGTATTTGGTATAATCACATAGTTGTGTGTTCATCACTTCAATCACTATTAGAGCATTTTCTTGATTTCAGTAATAATAATAATAAAAAACAAAAAACAGACAAACAAGAAAATTTCTCACCTCTCAATCTCTCTGTGCTCCTCCCACTGTACCTAGCTGCTGTTTCTGGCTCTTCTATCTCAAGTGTATAATCAGTGGCTTTGAGGATATTCACAATGTTGTACATTTATCATCTCAAAAATTTTAGAACAGTTTCATTACTCCAAAAAGAAAGACTCCACACCCCTTAGCATTCCTTCCTCAGACCTACATAGCCACTAATCTCACTTCATCTTTATAAATTGATTTATTTTTACATTTTATATAAATGGAATCATACAATATGTAGTACTCTGTGTCTGGTCTCCTTCACTTAGTATAATATTGTTTTGTGTTTTTTTGTCTGATATTAACATTGTGTAGTATTAACTTGCATTTGTTCAGCTGCAAAGGAAAATGGTCTTATATGTGCAGTTCTACCCATATTCCTGTCTCGCACAGTATATTTCTCCATCCTGTTATGATCACGTCTCCTGTTTTCTGGCACCATAAAATGTTCTAGGCTCATCTTATATTTTCCTGCCCCAGCCTTGGAAGCTCCCACTTTTCCATGGAGTCCCCATTTCTCTCATTAGGAGAATAGTATTTAGAAACAGAGAACTGGGCACTAGGAGATGTCAGTGTCTCTAGGCCCTCTCAGTGGCCAGAGCTAGGAAATATGTTTGTGTGCTGACACATAAACACACTTACATCTATTTCTCTGTCATCCGCGTATATATGAAATATATAGTGCTTTACATGCGTTATCTTGTTTAGTCTTTGAGGTAGGAAGAGTTATTGGTTCCTTACTTTATGGATGAGAAAAGGGGAGGTTGTGTCTTACCTTTAGTCACACAGGCAGCGAAATCTTTCACTCCAAAACAATGTTCCTAACCACTATTCCATATTTCACGGCTGCCTTTGCATGTGTAATTGGCAAATCCTGGCTACAAGATAGTATATAAGGACTGGATAGAATTGGAAATTTATTCCTTCCAAAGCATTGCTTCCTTTAGTGACTAAAATATCATGTCATTAGCTCTGTGCTTTAGATAACTTATTTGTTAAACAGCAAAATTGTTTTAATAGTTTAGTCCTTTAGGTTAAAAACACTCAATATGCTTTCAGAATTACTTCTCTGTATTAATTAGTAATTTTAGTAAAATTTAGCCTGGCCTTGCTTTAACACATTCTGACGATGCAGTTTGAGTATTAGGAAACTAGCCTTTAAGATACATTCCTAAAACATTAAAAAAAAAAATAGCTTGACTTTTCCCAGGTGATATTAAATATCAAACACATTTAGATTTAAATTCTAGTCCATTAGCAATTTGTGTTTGGCTTATAACAGTATTCCATATAAAATAACAGTCCTCATGTGTTTACACATGAACGTTAAGCTTTGTTATGCACTCTTAACGTTGGCTTCTTATTTGGCAGTAGTAAAAAAGGGAATTAAGGAAGTAATCACTGAAATATAGAATTTATTTTTCTTAGCAATACAGTGTATTACTTTTATGTAATTTACTTATTTATATTTGTATTAATTTTATATACTGTTGATTGTCCCCTCTTTAGAAATAGTTTTAATTCTAGTCTGGGTTGCATGCAGCATTCCCTCACTTGTCAAAGTGCTATAGGCCCCAGAAATATAAAGAATATTAGCTTCTGTGAAGCATTTAAGAAGGAAATCTGTACAGATCTTATTTTTTTTAAAGGTTTTATTTTATTTATTTATCCCCCCACCCATTCTTTGCACGCGTTCTCAGCTCTCTTTGTCCATTTGCTGTGTGCTTTCTGTGTCTGCTCGTCTTCTCTTTAGGAGGCACCAGGAACCGAACCTGGGACCTCCCATGTGGGAGAGAGGCTCTCAATCACTTGAGCACCTCTCTCCTGCTTTGTTGTGTCTCTCATTGTCTTTCCTCTTTGTGTCTCCTTGTTGAATCAGCTTGCCATGCCTGCCTGTTGTGCCAGCTTGCGTGTTGCTCGTCTTCTCCAGGAGGCACAGGGAACTGAACCAGGACATCCCGTGTGGTAGACAGGAGCTCAATTGCTTGAGCCACATCCGCTTCCCCAGATGTTACATTTAGCTTAGATATATGATGTGAATGATTTCTGGATTATCTATGCCAGTAGTTTCTTTCATTGTTATGGAATAGTGGGAGCTTATAAAATTTCTTTTTGTTTAAAACGATAATGTTTTATTAATCAAATACAGAACTAAAATATTTTCATTTAAATGTATCATTGATAAAAAATAGGTATAAAAATTGGAGTACATAGAGATTGAAAACAGCATGCAGACAAATGAAGGCAATTAAAATTAGCTTTCAGTTACCAATAGTAGATATTTTTACTGTTTGAGGAAGAAACAGGGAGTATGTAGGTATAGTATTTTAAATGGCTGGTTTTAAGTATGTGAATCCAGAAATATAATTATTCCATAATAAACCTCATAAAGTAAACCTCGTCAGAGTGGTTAACTCAGGTTTGTTTCCTCTTTTCAAATCCTTTTTACTTTGAGGACAAGGGTGCTTCATAACTTTTAAAAATAAGCTATTATAAAATAGTTGCCTACTTGTTTCCCTTTGCAAAGAATGAAACCTATTGAGGAGATAGGATGTCAATCCCTAAAACTCTGAACAGTTAACTCGAAATTAGTACCATTGGAAAGCAATAAAACTGTCCCTGTAGGGACCATGACTTTTTAAAGAAAAATGAGCACAATCATTCCATGAACGTTTTTTTCTTCAAGTAAACAAATATTGGAGACATAAGATTTTTTTCCCAATAATACTGCGTTTGGTTGTTTTGGATTATTTGTTTTGGAATTTCTTTGGAGATGTTGGTAAATTATTTCCAGTATCCTCATTGTTGGTGATTCCTATTTTGAGAGTACATTCAGTGTTAGAAATGGTCACAGGTCATTTGAGGCCTAATCTGGTAAATAAGGTATGTGAGATTGTGTTGTACAATGCTGTTTTAGTTAAAAATAAGGCATATTTGTTTATCTTCACTGATTATAAAACTGTTCCAGAAGAGTTCCAAAATAAGCTTATAGCGGTGATTCTTACACTTTTTGGGTCTCTTCAGAATGTCACAACTCTGTACAGTTTCATGAAGGACTTCATCACCACTCCCTAGCCCAGTGTAGGATAGAGGTCGGCTTCCCAGGGCGAGTGCTGTAGGGGCAGCCCTCAGTTAGATGTAGGTATGTTAAATGGGGATATGTTTAGTTTGTAGTTTACCTCTCCTCTGAATGAATATAGTGTGTGCTTTTGGTGAGTGGAAAAAGAGCTTTATTTCACTAGTTTATCAGCTGAGGCTGTGGTTCATAAACACGTGAGAATGGGGCATGCTACATATGTGAAATATTTTTGGAAAAGCTTACATGAGTCAGCCGAGAGCATTCGGTTTGGGTGCCCACAGTTTCAGCGAGTTGCTGGGCTGTTTCGGTTCTCGGTAGTTGCTTTGTATCTCTGTGTGTAGTGTGTTCATTCAGAACGCGTTCTTTCAACATGGCTGTACTACAGGCTGTAATGCCAGGTGCCCGGAGGATATGGAAAGGGACAGACGATTCCAGCAGGCTAGTATTTGTTTTTTGGCAAAGGAAAAGCCTTCGTATTGTATGTTCAATCTTAGAAGTTATTTTAATAAATGGTCTGGTTCTTAATGTATTTTATATTTCATTTATCATAGTACAGGGGAAATAAGATGTGCTTTATTAAAAGAGCTTTCACAATTTATATTTTAGAAATGCTTTGACATAATAATGTCAAGTCAGAATATAGCATTTTATGTTTGAGTTAGGAATTTAATATCTCTTTGTAGAAATAGTAGTTAGTTTGGTATAGGAGATAGTAT
>PVKH010006509.1:0-20996 GCA_004027955.1 Chaetophractus vellerosus | reverse complement strand
AGCATGGTGGTAGGCAGCTGGACACCAAATTTATCAAAATTCAAAAACATTCTAAGCCAAGATTAGTCTCCAAAAACATAAATGTTCAATTTCGAAAATATTCTCATAATCTATATCATTATTGAGAGTTACCTTCAATTATAACTCCCATTCTGAGTATTCCATTATGGGTTTTTCTTGTTTTTTTTGTTGTCGTTTGTTTGTTTTCTATGTTTTTTAATTTATCTTCTTTTTCTCAATTGTTTTTAAGCATTTTTTTTTCCTCTAAGCATGTAGAGGAAACAATACAGAGGTAAATACTCAGAATAGTGTCTATGTGGACACCTGTATGGAAGACAATAAATAAGAATTCATGAAAGTTAAACAGGAATTCTAAAATCCTTCCATTCAATAAACAAAATTGAGTGAATACAAGATAAAGAAATTGAACTAAGTTAAATAAATGTAAAATACCTCCCATTTCCTGAAGCTTACAATGGTTTATTGTGACTATTAAGACCAACTCACGAAGTTGTCATAATACAGATCAAAAGAACAAGTCTTTAAAAGGGAGAATTTTTTATGTGTCAAGTGCATGGTAGGGACCAAGTTTGACAAATGAGAAAATGGTGGAAGAGGAACATTCAAAGAAGGCTGGGTCAGAGGAGACAATGGAGGTGGGCAATCAGGATGGCATGGATTGACTGGTGGCTAGAAGTAAAGGAGAGGAGACATTCAAGGTGAATAAGCCTGACCGAAGGCATGGAGATAAGAACGAGTCTGATGGAAAGGAAAAAAGCTTGCATTTTTCAGATCACACTGCTGAAGACAGTCAAGGACATATAAAAATATAGTAAAGCTATTAATTACAGACAAATGTTCCTATTCTCTTTTGGTAATTTAATGAGGGGGCAGAAGACAGGGTGGGTATATTGTGGAGGCAAAGTGTAATTCACAAGAGCAAATGAGGACAAATTCAGTGCTTGTGGAAACAGACATGTTTTTTGCCCTGTTGATTTTTGTAAAACATTTGCAAAACTGACAGTCTTCCCATATGCTTAGAAGATAATCTCTTCTGTGGATTTTGTTATGCCCAACAAAAATACACATAGGTCTGACATAATGATAAATTATGCCGTTTACAAAAATCCCTAATAAAAAGGTTTTCATGTTAGGTATTATGAAGATATTCATGCATGGTGATAAAATGGAATATAAGCATAAAGCACAAAAGAAATACATCTACTTAGAATCATATATAGAATTAAAACCAACTGTTAAATCACCTTCCTACCAGAAAGGATTCATCTAACACTGTATTTTATTACAGGGAGAAAAGAAGCGATTATTAAAAGTGATATATTCCAAACACCAATAAATATGGTCAATCCAGAAGTTTATTGCTCATATTTTCTTTAATAAATAAAAATGTTTCCATCAAATTAATTTTCTAAATTTTCAGTTTTCAAAAATTGAAAGAAGTATTAATGCCCTTTCTTATATTAGTAATTCTTATTTTCAGGCAATTACTATTTCCAAATAAAACATAATTACAATGCAACTTGAATAGTTAAAACTTATTATCAAATATTCTAGCCAATGGAAATTTACCACACATGAATTATTAGTTTTTAAAGCATTAAAGGTAAATAAAATTTACTTAACACAATTTTTGGGTTTTTTATTTTGTATTAAGAAGTTGTAGGTTTACAGAAAAATCATGCAGAAAATACAGTTCCCATATTAACCCCCCTATTATTAACACTTTGCCTTAGCATGGTATGTTGGCCACAGCTGATGAAAGAATATTATTATAATTGTAGCAATAACTATAGACCATAGTTTATATTAGGGTTCACTGTTTGTGTTGTACTGTCCTATATTTTTTTTATTTTTATTCTGTTAACATATAACCTACTATAGCCGTTTGGCAGTTTGATGTAATTATGAATTCCAAAAACCGATATTGAATCATGCTTGTAAACTGATCTGTTAATCAGGGCATGGTTAAGTTATGATTAGGGCGTTGGCTGGGCCACATCAGTAGGGCGTTGAGTCCCACCCCTTGGTGGGTGGGGGGGTGGGGGAATCGAATATAAAAGGCAAGGCAAAGGACAGAGGGAGCAGTTTTTCTGAAGCAGTTCTGATATTGGAGAGAACACCCCAGGAGAAGAGAAGTGAGCCGTTTACCTGATAGTCTACAGCTGACCTTGTGAAGGAAGTGGAGGAGTTAAGCCCGGAGAGAAACACAGCCCCAGGAAGAGGAACCCAAGAAGTCTGAACCTGGCAAACGTCGGCAGCTGTCTTGCTCCAACACGTGGCAATGGACTTTGGTGAGGGAAGAAACTTATTCTTTGTGGCCTGGTAACTGTAAGCTTCTGCCCCAAATAAATACCCTTCATAAAGACCAACCATTTTCTGGTATTTTGCATCAGCACCTCTTTGGCTGACTATTACACCTACTATTTTCCCCTTTTAACTCTACTCAAATATATAATTCAGTGCTGTTAAATATGCTCACAATGTTGTGCTACCATTACTATCATCCATTAGGAAAACTCTCCCATTACCCCAAATAGAAACTCTCTACAATGTAAGCATTAACTCTTCATTCCCTAGTCTCACCCCAGCCCCTGATAACCTGTAATCTAGTTTCTGACTCTATGAATTTGCTGTTCTAACCGTTTTATATCAGTGTGATCACACAACATTAGCACTTGTGACTGACATTTCAATCAACATGATATTTTAGAATGTTCTTTTGTGTCTTATGTTAGGGTGATAATTCACCATACCAGTGAATTCATAGAAGTATATTAAAAAATAGATGTGAATAACAAAGTATCATGGTTGTCAAGAATAAATGAAATAAAGCATGTAAAGAACTTATAAGAATATCTAACTAATAATAAACTTTAGGTCTTATTATTAATATGTTTGTACAATCTACCATATATATGGTTCAGAGTGATTTAAAATTTCAATATAAATACTGACCAGATTTTCTTTCATATGGTTCTTGACATTGTTTATATGTTTAAAACTGATTTGCTAATGCAGCTGCTTTGCTAAACATTTTTATTTTCAGGTACCAGGTCCAGTGTTTGAACCTGGGACCCTTATGTGGGAAGGTGGCACTCAACCACTGAGCTACACTGGCTCTCCTGAGTTGATTTTTTCAGTTGTTGGCTTGTTTATTCTATTTTTGCTTTTAGGGGGTACTGGGGGATCATACCTGGGACCTCATACATGGGAAGCAGGCACTCAACCACTGGAGCTACATTTGCTCCCATACTAAACATTTTTATTCAAATTACTTATAGCTGTACTATTTCACCTAGATTTTCCATTAAAATATATTAGTTTTCAAATAAAACACCAATATCCCTTCCTTTTAAAGTTTTGAAGTCATGCATTTTGCATGATTCTGAAAATCTTTAATAACTTTTCAGACAGTATGGTATCAAGTATGGTGAACTTATTGCAAACAAATTAATATAGTCTTTGGTTTTAGTTGTAACAACAGAATAAATTGATAGAATGAAAACCAGATTCTTACATTTCAATTGTAAAAATAAATTGTTTAAACTCAAGGCATTTTGAAAAACCTTCTAAAATTAGTTTCTACAAAATAGTTGTATTCTTCCTGGAGCTTATTTAACAATGCCTTTAAGATGAAAATTATTGGCATTAAATCACACAAACAAATCTTTTAATTCTGTGTGATTATTATTGAAGTAATAATGTTAACTCAATTTATAAAACATTAAGGGCTTTCTGAGATAAGGTTAATGCCCACTATGATTTATTTTGGGGAAAAACAATAATAATAATACTGGGTAGTTATATGGAAAACTGCATATTACTTGAGAATAATTATATTAGGTTTAGTTATTATTTAAATGCCAATAAACACGGGTCATGAAATGTGAAATAATCATGCATGCTATTTCACTCAGAAAGAAATATGTGTCTCATGTAGCATCTTGAGCCAGAAAGAAAGAAAATCCCAATTTGGAAATTTCAATGAAGATTTGCCTTTATGGCAACAGCTCTGATAGTAAACAAAAAACTTGTGTGTGAGTAAAAATAGTCTTAAAATATTTATCATTTGTTAAAGTAGCAGATATAAGCACAAATTTATTTATATAAAAATATTAGCTACCAAACTATATGATATAGAAAAGTTTTCTCTCAGTCTATTTCAGCACACTTTATCTCCAACTCGAAGGATAATAACAATCAAGATGATAAGTAATTGAGGTTACGAGAGTCTAGGAAAGCCATTTTTTGTATTAATAAATACCATTTTATTTGGAGATATTATTTAACAATTAAACTTTTAGTTTTTTTTCCTGAACCCAGAGTTTTTGTAGAATAAAAGTACCACTACTAACGATATTTTTTTCTTTAAAAGTTATTTTATAAACCTGACCTTTAAAATAAAAAGCACAATTGGAAAATTACATTTTCTATAATAATATTTAAATTCTATAAGTTCACTAAGCTGACCTACTATGGAAAATCTGAGGTTATTGTCACTACTGAGTTATCATGGAGAAGTTGTAGATCATCAAGAGCCAGCTCTACACATATGCATAATACATGGGATCTAAAAATAAAGCTTATATGAAGATCATATTCTAGCCTCTACTTGCAGCTTATGATTTAACTATCGTTAATCGAAGTAAAATGAGAAAAATAAGATAAAGCTCTCAAAGTATAAAAAATAATCTCTATAAAATTAATTTATATACTGCGTACTCTTCTGTTTATAGTATGTTTTGAGTATCAAATGTTTACCTCACTGTACTATTTTATGCAAACTAAATACATGGATAATTCTTAAAGACCCAACAGAATTAAGAAATAAAGAAATGCAGAAAAGATTAATCAACATATTTCCTAAATTACAAGAAATGACTTGTTCCTATCAGAGTAAATAACATTGATCAAACAGAGATTAAGCAAAACACCCAGTAGACTATTGATCTCCCCTGACTCTTCAAGAATACATGGACGGAACTGCAAAATACAAAATAGTGTCATGGGAAAGAAGAAATTAGTTTTGTATTGGGTGAGTTAAGTGGAAGATATGACAGTTAAAGTGATTTAAAGTTTAAAGGGAGAGCACTACTGCACTTGGGGGCAGTCCTGAAATGTATCTATAGAGTCAACAAAACTTCTACAAAAGTAACACATAAAGAAGCGGTCCCTGTTATCACCAAGAAGAAATCTAGTTGTAATGGCCACCCGAATTTTCAAAGGTCAGGACCAGAGAGGTCGTGCTCATCTCAGAGCAGCTTTTACTTCAGTTAGGCCACCTTCCTCGTACCCCCATTCCATCCGGGCTTACCGTTAATATAGTACTCGTGGCACTGGGTTGGGGTTGCCCCGGGGCATGTTTGTTTTCTTATACCATATGTACTTGGCAGTAGATACTCAACAACGTTTTACTAAATACAAGGCCATTAAATCACTACAAAAAATAATCCCAAAAACTTGAATATGTCTATCTTGGACTTCTTGCCATAGATAATAAACAAGTCAAGATAATAACATTTTCAATATCGAGTTAAGCAAAATGATATTTATTATAATTGCCATAATAATCAAAAATTTTATAATTTATATCTCTCATAACAATACAGAATTATTTACTTCATAGCACCAGGGCAAGCCTGGCATTTCAATATTACTTTCTTTTTAACTTGAATTAATTTAAACAATCCAATTAATTTAAACAAACCTGTGGCTGACATGGGAAGAAAACAATTAGTTAATGATTTATATTTAAGTAATTTAAACTATTTAGAAAGGTCTCTGTCTATATCCAATACATGATTTAATACTTGACACCCTTATCTGTGACCATCATAAACAATAAGCATGCTTATAATTACCTGAAAAAGATTTTACATATGGCCACATTAATGTCAATCCTAACCTTGACTTCAGATATAATTTAAACGATACTGAGAAATAATGCAGGAATGTAACAAAATAGCTTCTATTTTAATTTAAAAAAAAAACAGTGGACAATCACTTTTGAGATAACAGTTCATCACTAGTCTATGATACATATAATTTATAATAAATTTGTTCTTTTGATTGTCAAATAGAAATGTCACTGAGGTTAGTTATCCATATTCCCCTGTTCTAAAGACAAACTACTTTTATGATTTTTTTCATGTAATTTCTATGTGCCAATTGCTTTGGGACCCAAATTTCGTTGAGTATATATTTATTGAACCCCTCCTTTGTATATACCTTTATATTGAGTACTATTCCTATGTTAATATTAATAGGAATTTTAAGTGCCTACAATTTGATTTTATTAATAAATGTATTGCTTTTTTAAATGTAAAAAACTCCCTGTAATTACATATTTTCCATTAAATCTCAGCAAATGAAATGAATAAATAAAATAAATCTTATTTTTCATAAAAATAGCTTTCCTGAAATAAGAAATTCACTTTACCCAGATAAATTTTAAAAGCACATCAAAACAGGGGTATCTCAAAGAATCTAAAAGCAGGAAGTAAAACTAAGCTTTATTGAAGAATTACAATATGGGTAGCCATTTTTCCTTTCTTTCTCTTCCTTTCCACTTCCTTTCCCCACCTCACTTTCTTTCTTTTGTTTTTTTTAAAGATACTTAGAATACACAAAGGTCACAAAAAATATATAGGGGATTCCCATTTACCCTGCTCCCCACACCTCCCACATTTTCCCACATTAACACCCTTCATTAATGAGACACATTCATTTCAATTAATGAACATATTTTGGAGAACTGCCACTAAGCATGGATTAAAATTTACATTGTAGATTACACTCTCTTCCACCCAATTCTGTAGATTATGGCAAGCTTTATAATGGCCTGTTTCTGTTGCTGCAATGACATTCAGGATGATTTCCAAGTCCCTAAAGTACCCACATATTACACCTGTTTTTCCCTCTTCCTGCCCTCAGAACCTCCAGTGGCCACTGCCTCCACATCAATGATATAATTTCTTCCATTGCTATAACCACTTTCTAAATCTTTAAATTTCGAGATTTCCCTTCTTCCCTATCTCCAGGGGACAAATAATCTCTTCAGTTTCTCTCTACTGATTAAACATCCCCATTTGCTATCAAACAACATGGCACCAGATTGGCCTCCCTAGCATTTGTAGCTATGGGATCTTCCAGCTCCAAGCACTACCACTGGCTGACTCCCAGTCCCCTTGTCCTTTACTTTAATCTGGTTGACTCAGCTAATAAGTTAGGTGTACACTCTTGATTTAATCAGAAAGGCTAAAGAATATATAGTTCAAAATCACAGGCATGAAAGACAAATTATTTGCCTCCACTATGAAACTCAGAATCAATGGTAACTTCTATCTATCCTGATAATGTCCCAAAAAAAGCACTTTATGTGCAATTATTTTCTTGTAATTTAAAAATCCCTACTTCCAAAAATATGGTTTAACAAAATATTACACAGCCTCATAAATTATGATTTTAATTTAAATCTTTCACGAACTGTTCTGATAAATGCTTGGTGGTCTAAAATAATAGTTCAATTCCAGGAGACATTTTAACAGTCAACTGGTCCAACTTCATTCAATATATATTTATGGAATATGTATAATGCACCACATATTACAAACCTACAATTACTAAGAAAAAAACAAATAATGTAAGTCCCTCCGAAAAGCTGGCATTCTACTAAGGGTGACGGATTAGTTACCAAAATATATACATTAAGTACCACACAGAAAACATATAATAGAGATATAAACAAAAGTCTATGGTTTCATTAAAGATGAACTATGTTGGGGCCGGCCATATAGCCCAGTGGATAGGGCACCGGTATACCACATGGGAGGCCCCGGGTTCGGTTCCCGGGGACCTCTCCTAGAGGGCAGACCGCCTTGAGAAGGGCAAGCCGCCATGGGTGGGCAGAGCCGCCGTGGGAAGGGCAAAAAGCTGCCACGGACAGGGCAAAGCCGCCACGGACAGGGCAGGTCGCCCACAAACGGAGAGCAGCCAGCCACCCGTGAACTGAAGCGGAGCCGGCCATGAAAGGAAGCAGAAGCCGCCCACAAGCGGGGCAAAACCGCCTGCGCGGTGACCAGTCTCGGCGCGTCGCTGCAACGGGGGGAGACAAAGCGGACAGAGAGGAACACAAGAATGGACACACAGCAAGAGGAAGCAGAAGGGGGGGGATGTAATACATAAAAAATAATTCTTTAAAAAAAAAAAAGATGAACTATGTAATTATGCCTGAGAAATGAGAAGTTTTCTCAGAGAAAGTGGCAGTTGAGGAGGTAGAGGTTAATGAAAAGGGAATTGAAGTTCAGATGATCAGTAACGTGTACAAGGTCACACACCTAGTTGTAATGGGACAATTAGAACCCACAACCACTAAATTCCAGAATGATGCCCTTTCCATCCTCTCAAACAATTTTGACATTTTATGAGAAGTCTGGAAAAAGAAGAAAAAAATATTTTCTTGTTTTTACCACTGGTTACTTTTAATGCAGAAATAAATGAACTGGGTATTAGAAGCCGTTTCTCTATAATCCAGGAAAAATGGTAAGATTTTTAATGATAAGCCATATAATTGATACAGAGTAAATATATTTTTCCAATAAATGACAAAATTCAGTGAAATGCTTTACAACATCACTTTATTACTATTTGAGTAGGTTATCAAAGAAAGACAGGGAGAATACCATGAATACAGGTAATGGATTGGCCTTATTTTTAACAAATCTGTGTTATGGTAGTTACTGATAAAATTTGATATAAGATACAAATTTTTAAATATTGCTATAACATTATTAAGATATACTGAATATGAATACCATTAAAATAGGGTAAATCAAATGAAAAAATCACTTAAGACCCCTATTATCTAGTTTTGAAATGGACTATTATTCATAAATAAAATGAATAAAATATACAAACATAAAGCCTGAAAAAAAACAACTAAGTAATAAATTAAATTGGTCCTTGTGCAAGGACAGTTTTTTCTTTTAATTATATTTGGATTTTGACAAATAGAAAGCCATTTCTATCTAATATTTTTGAAAGGAACAAAGGTCAATAACTATATTTAGCAGAGACTCTCAATTGTCATTTAAATTCCAAGGCCAGAAAAGTTTATATATAAAATTAGCTTTTACAGGAAGCAAGAGCAATAATAGAATCACAGGATTTTAGAAATTAAAGAAAAGTCAATCCACCATTTTCCCTACTTCCCTTCTGTTTAACTTACCAGATATGAACTGTTAATTTACTAAAATATGCATTGATAGAATGCAGTAGGTAAACAAAACTTGAATATTAGCGTCTCAGTTTGCCAGATCTGCTATCACAAATACCACACAATAGGTTTGCCATTTACTGGCTCACAGTTTTGAGGATAGAACAAATCCAAAATCAAGATATAGGCCAGGCGTGCTTTCTTCCATAAGACTAGGGAATTCTGATGCTGACTTCTCGCAATACTTTGGGTTGGTTCCTTGGCTTTCCTGCCTCCTGTATTATGCCAATATTCTTTCCTTTTTTACTTCTGTAACTTCTAGGTTCTCTTTATAAGGTCCACTTTGCTTCAGGTCACCAAACCTTAACTAAAATTAACATCTTCTAAAGGTCATATTTACAATGGGTCCGCAGCCACAAATTAAGATTAAGAACATATCTAAATTGAGGTACATAATTGAATTTACCAAAGCCTGCCCTCTGGACCCCAAAATGACATGTTCTTCTCACATGCAAGATACATTCACACATCACAATAAAACCTTAAGTCATTTCAGTGGCAAATCTAAATACAAAGTTTCAGCAAAATCAATTTTGGGTGTGGTCCATCCTGGGGCAGAATTCGTCTTGTCTGTGAAACCTACAAAACCAGTGGAACAATCCTGATCCAGAAAAGAGAAATTGGAAGGGAAATAATGGTCATGGATCCCAACAAGACTGAAACTTTGCAGAACAAGCTTCATTAGATCTCAAGGACTAAGAATCATCTGCGGATTGAAGCTTTGTCCTCTGAGCCTGCTGGGGTGGCAGTCCCACCTTTTCCAAGTTTTGGGCAGTGGCTATGCTCTCACTGAATGCTGGGGCCTAGGCTCCACCCTCACTGGAGTTGTAGCCTCACTCTGCCTGAAAAAAAGTGGGTAGGTTCCACAATCTAGAAACCCTTCAGTGGTTGCCAAACTCTTTCCCAAAGAGTTCCACCTCTTTAGAGGCCCACCATCACTGAGGATTGGGGTAGTGACCAAACTCTCCCCAACATGGCAATGATAGACCTTCTCCCTCAAAGCACCAGAGCAGAAGGTCTGCCTCCTCCAAGAGCAGGGGTGGACCTGCCCTTTCCACTCACATGATCGCTCTAAGCCTAAGGATTTCTCTTCAGCCCAGGCCTCTGCTTCCAGAGTTTTGCCCTTGAAGTCATTCTTCCTACAATGTGTCCCTTCTCTGTCCCTTTCAGTCCAGACCTGTGCAGCTTCTGCATATGCCTAATTTCCTTAGTAAAGGTGGTTTAGCTATACTCTCACTCCGTGGGGGTTCTCCTTCTGGGCAATCAAGGAGGGCCCTGACAGAGCTGCTTCTGGCCCTAGTCTCAAAGCACACTATCTGGACGAGCGGAGAATTTCCAAGTGATTAATTGTTGGTACCTTTGTGTGTAAGTGTTCAGTTCTCAACTTATCTCTTTCTTCTTGCATTTTACTATAAGCTGCTAGGAGAAACCATCTACACTTAGCCTGGAAATCTCAAACAAATATCTAAATTCATTGCTTGCAAGTTCTGCCTTCCATCCAACATGAGAACACAATTTTGCCAAGTTCTTTGCCACTTTATAAAAAGGATCACCTTTCCTCCATTTTCCAATTAAACAATCGTCACTTTCTTCTAAGGCCTTGTGGAAGCACCTTTAACCTCTATATTTCTACCAACAGTATCTTCTAAATGATCTAGGCATTTTTATTATGCACTTCACAATTCTTCCAGCATCTACCCTTTACCCAATTCCAAAGCCACTTCCATATTTTGAGGTATTTGTAATAACACCCCACTTGCCAATCCAGAAGTCTGTCATAATTTGCCAGAGCTGCTATCACAAATATCACATACTGAGTTGACTTAAACAACAGGAATTTATTGGATCATAGTTTTAAGGCTAGAAGTCCAAAATCAAGATATTGGCAAGGCTTGCCTTCTCCTGGAGCCTGTCAGTGTTCTGGTGATCAATGCCAACAATCCTTGGGGTTCCTTGGTTTCTGTCTCTGCCTCCCATGATAAGGCAATGTCCTGTCTGTTCTCACTTCTGAGTTCTCCTTATGAAGCCTCCAGTATCCAGATTAAGACCCACCCTACTTCAGTTGGCCACCCCTTAACTAAAAATAACATCTTTGTGAGGTCCTATTTACAATGGGTTGGCATCCTTAAGGATGCAGATTAAAATTTAGAGTACCTCTATGCCAGGGTACACAATTAAATCTAGCACAATTAGCATACTAAAAGTTGTAGAAATCATGAAGTCCTATTAAATATTGTTTAAACCAAGTATTTTTTTATTTGATCACTGAGCCATTCCCATAATGTCTGTAAATCCAAGGCACCATTTGAAATATAAAGATTTAGTTATAATGGTTTTAAACCATGGCCCTAGAATCTTTGACATTCTACCTTTTTAGAGGCAAGGTCTATATCCCCATGACTTGAATTGGGGTGGGCTTTTTATGGCTTTGTCCAATAGAGTAAGGTGGGATGACCCTATATGACTTCTGAAACTAATTCATAAAAGGCCATGCAGCAACTGCCTGGTTTTCTTGTGGTAAGAACTGCAAGATAAATGGAATTAGCCATTGCCACATATATGCATTCTGGAAACATTCTATCCTATCTCCACTGTCTAAATGCCATTAGCTACTGAGCACTTAAAATATGGACAGTGTGACTGAAGAAGTGAATTAATAATTTTGTTTAAGTTTAATTAATATGATTTTAAAGGTAGATAAGTGTATATAGCTAGTGGCTATTCTATTGGACAGTGTGGCAGATGATGTTAGCCCCAACCATTTGTATCACCCTCTGCTGAGACCCCAGTTATCGTAGAGCAAAGACAAGTCATTGCAGAATCACTGCATTAAAATCCATGACCCATAGATAGCATGAGCAATTTTGCTTCATTCCACAAATTTTGGGGTACTTTGAAATGCAGCAGCAAATAAATGGAACAAAATTCCAAACTCTTAAGTACTATAGATAAGTAAACTGAGGTCCAAAAAATTGGGCTTTGCACAAAATTCCACAACTAATGTGTAGGAATGAGTTATTGTACTTCGTAACCTAAAACTCTATGATGATGAATATATAAAATAAGTAGTTCTATTCTATACAATGCATTCCTGAAGCATGCTGTTTTAAGTGTCTGTACAAATGAATATCATTTAATTATTTAAATAAAGGTTCTACCTTCTTTATAATATTGCCTTCCCTTAAAAATGCAAAATTTGAAATACAACTACTTGCATATAATTTATAACACTGAACAGCAAGTGATGTAAATTTGCTAAACACTGACAGAAAAAGATGAGTACAATAATTCTGATTCTCCTATACTCCCTCAAAATAATGCTGTGATTAGCATTTTTAGAAATAATTATTATTATCTAATATAATTATCTAATATAATTATCTAATACTATTAGAAACCAATAAGGTTTCAATTCAATTTATAAAGTGAAATACCTTTTTTTTCATTTTTGGCATATTCAGTATTTAAATTAAAGGTATCAGAGAAGAAACTAGCAACACAAATCAACAATATCTCCATCTCCCAGCATCTTGACAGCTTTGTTATGCTTCAGATTCCCCAGGAAGAATGTCAGCACCAAGATATTGATTTGCACCAGTGCACTTTTCTGACTAATTATTACCAATGCAATCCCTCAAGTTAATCAGTTCATCCTCACAGTAAGTGTAGCCTTCAGTTTAAATTCATTATGCTGATAAGTGACAACATCACAGCTGCAAGACAATTGCTTTAATTCAAAATATTTTTGACAAAGATTAGAAGACTATTGAATGCTTAAGTACACCAAATTGTCTATGGAAGTGTCTGTCCCCAAGAACTCAAACTTTCATTGATATATAGCATTAAACAACTTTCTAAGTTCTGAGGAGAAGGTTCCCCTTTAATTAAAGATCTATCTTTGAGAACTATGTCAGTAGGAACGACCCTGTAAAGAAAACTGGTTGGGAAAGCTGTCAAATTCATTGACTTTTTGCTTAATGTATGGCCAGGTTATTTGAGATGTAATGCAGGAAAGTAAGAGAGGAGAACGCTACTTAAAATGAGGATAGAAAAATCCTCTCTGATGAAATGCCTAGAATATCTGGAGGAAGAGAGTTTAAAGCAGGGGATAAAAAAAGGTAAATACTCTGAATTATTTGTGTTTGATAAGCAATATTTTATGCAATCAAAAATTCCCTATGAGGTAGGTTCTATTATTATTCTCATTCAGTATATGAATAAACCCAGGTTTCAATAAGTAACTTGAAACATGCCCAAGGTTACGTGACTAGTATATTTAGGAGTCTGGAAGAAAAGATGGAGCTTCTTTTTTACAGACTTCATACTATTAACCACAAAGAAATACCACCTCTAATTCGAGAGAGAGAGAGAGAGAGAGAGGGCTTAGGGAGAGGTGGGGAAGTAAGGAGATTCACTCATTAATATGTTCAAAATAAACGTACTAGATCATTTATTTTGATCTGGTATAGGGAGTTTGTTTCTAGGTTTAAGATAATATGTCAAGAGATTATATAGTACACTTATATAAGAAAACTGCATGATACAAGACATTAATGATTAATTATCACTTTGATTAATTCAGCGATTTATGTTCCAGGTTATAATTTTTTCAATGGCTTTAAAACTACGTATTTCAACTTACTTTGGATGTTTCTAAGTGTCTGTAATAAGGAAGTCAATGCAGACATCTGAGCATCAAGGGGAAGATCTCATTGCAAAGCTAAATCTTATTGCTCTTTGTATCTCCATTATGCAGAGAAATCTGCATTACATGAATGTCTATGCCTATTAAATGTATGCAAATGATATCAGCTGAGACCTGCAGACCAAAATATATAAAGTGTAGAAAACTATTGCTTATCATTTTTAAAATATAAGCATTATTAAATTCTTTCAACAATCCTCTGTTCTGTTCTTAGGAGTACAACAGATTAAAATCAATAATATCCCTTATAATGATCCTGTATCAATAGTTTGCTTACTAAGAAAAGAAATTGGCAACATATTTCAGAAAGTGTACTTTAAAATGTTTAAGACAGAAAATCTCTCTGCCTTTACAAAGACAATCTAAAAATACTCTGAAAAAATTATGTATGTTAGAATTACTGCTTTGATATTATTAGTAAATGCCAGGTACCATGTATGTACTTCTTCATATAATTCACACAACTCCTTTATGAGAGTGGGTATTATTATTTACAGATTAATAAATTGATATCAGAGAAGTAATTACCACTGGTATCCTCATGATTAAATAAAAGAAATTTTATTTGAACCCAGGACAGTGTGATTCAAGAAACTAAACTATCACCCATATCACACTCCCCTTCTCTCTCATCAGAGCTGGATTAAATGAGATAAGGTCATGGTTTATCTTTTGTGATCGAGTTAGTTTCTGATGATTAAATCTAAAATGTAAACAAACTAATTTATTTTATTTAAATATGTGCTTTGTATTAAGAACATATTTGAAAAGTATCTTAGCACTCATATTTGTTAAAAATAGATTTTTCAATGGATTTAAAATGACATCTTATCTAATGAGATACTGACCATCAAAGAAATTCTTCACCAAAATTCTTGTAACATTCATAAATTTCTTTGAACAGATATAATGAACTGTATATAAGGAAAATATACAGTTAAGAAAGCTAGGAATACGAGTAAATGTTTGCCATTCATAAATATATAGTACACACGTGCTCAACAGTATTAGAGGGCTTCTAGTGCATTTTTGCGGTTTACTGAGAAGTTCTAGTTAAATTTTAATTACTTATCTTGATTGATAACTTTTACTTCTTTATGAGAATTTATGACTTCTAAAATAGCCTCTTGTAGGTAGCAATTGTAAGACATGTAAAAGAAAATAAAATTAAATTACCTTGGGGAAGATAACTACTCTTCACAAGAATTAGTATGCAATTTTATCCAGATTAGTATTATTGATGAAAATGAGACAGATGTTTGACAATTTTGAAGAGAATCTAGTTTTAAAGATTTATAGAGTTATATTAAGATGTAAGTATATAGAGAGAGGAACTGACTTACCAGGGAAAACAATATTGTTGAATGAAGATGAAGTTCATCTAAGAAGATAAAGTTCAGAAAAAAATATATGTGCTAAATCTATTATTATGACCTACATAGCCATAATTATTGCTTGAATGAAAGTCAGAAAATCTGAATTAATTTGATTCTAAACTTTTATGGAAACAGGTATTTATGTTATATATCACTTAAAATACAATTACAGGAGAGCAGGTATAGCTCAGCTGGTTAAGTGCCTGCTTCCCATGTACGAGGTGCAGGGTTCATTCCCTGGTACCTCCTAAAAAAAAAACAAAACCGAATGAATGCCTAAAAAGTTGTGAAGTTGATTAGAGACCTAAGCATCAAAGGGCTACATTTTATAAACCACGCATGTGGCCTCTTTGTGTCCAAAGCCCATACTTCATAGAAACCATATACCAACTTTCTGAATCATCAGTGTCACATCATGTAGACTTTATTGAATAGCTGTAGGATAATTTTCTTCTCAATGGAAAATGTTATGATCTTCAATTCCTAATTGTCTTAGGAGAGTTTAAATTTAACTTAATATATAAATTCATATATTCAATAATTCTCAAGTTATTTTAGGAGATTGATTTGGAATTTGTTGATAATCAACTACATCACTTACAATCTTCCAGAAGTAAATATTTACTAGTATATTCACAATTTTTGTTCAAATATTATTTATTTATTGATAAAATGAAAGTGATTCCCACCCATACTGCCTTTTGAAATCCAGGAAAGAAAATTATTCATAAACAGAACATCTTCTTTATATATATATTTACTGTCATATGTTTAGCTTAATAGAAAGCGTAACAAAGTATTCTCTTTTTGTCACAGTCCTATTCTGTAAATAAAAAACGGTACTAAGGGAGGCAAGGGCTTAATTAAGGTCATATCAGGCCAGGTAAAGGGCCATTCAATACATTTCACAGAGCAGTCACCAAGCTGATCTGCAGAGGAAAATGGAAGCCCTAGACATGCAAAACACGTAATCACATGACACTATAACTTAATAATGAATTTAAGATTATCCATGACCTATATGAGAAGACACTATTGGAAGGAGTCCAGACTTTGGAATAAGAGCTGGCTTTGAAACCTTGGAGAAGCTAATTTTCCTGGAACTCAGTTCTTCTTTAAAATGGGAATGATAAAAGCTTCCCTTATAGGAAATCATGAGAATGTGAAGCAATGTTTTAATATATAGAGCCTCATAAATAATAAGCACCTAACAAGTGGTAGGGAAAGGAGGTAAAAATTGAATTATTCTGACCACTATTCCCAGAGGGTAGAACGTCCTTGCCTGGGAATATACCTTAAAGTTAGGTGAAATGAGATAAAAAGATATTAAGGCAAAGAAAGAGCAAAGGTCTAAAGAAGTTTGGGATATAACTGTTGTGCATGAGATAAGAAGAACCAATTTGTTCCCAAGAGGGAAGGACTGAGTAAACCAAGATGATATTCAAAGCTGAGGATCTTGTGGGGATCAGGCCCATGGACACTGTCCTGGAGTGAAAGAGCTAAAACAATTCAGAGAATGGGAATGTTTACGGTTCCATTTGAAATGTTCGGCTTTCCTAAGCTCTAAACCCCTCCTTTACCATGCACACAAATCCTTCATAAGAAGAGGGCTTCTTGCCTCTGGAGCCACTGGTTTGATATGGTATTTATATATAGATAAGTGAATGAATGTTTTGAATGTTTGCAAAAGTAGCAGAGGTGACCATTAAAAATAAATAAGTAAACAAACAAACAAACAAACAAACAAACACAAGCTTTATGGGTAATTCATAAATTATTGGAGACAATTTTGAATTTCACAGGATGCAGACCTGGAGTTTTAACCACAGAGCAAGGTGATTAAGATTCCGGGCACTGGAGCCAGATTGCCTGAATTAGAATACTGGCTTCTTCTCTTACTATTGTGTTTTAGAACAAGTTACTTAACCTTTCTCTGACTCAGTTTCCTCTTTATAACAACAGGAATAAAAAGAGTATCTACCTGATAATGTTGTTGTCATTAAATGAGTTAATATATGTAATGCCCTTAGAACAATGCCTGGGACACAGAGAGAGCTTTAAGCACCAGCTACTCACATTAGGAAAGCCCTAGCTGACCTTCTCTCAGTTACTATTTTATGATGTAAAATATACTAAGTAGCCTAGAGCTTTCTAAGGCATCAAAACAGAAGTCTTGAGCCCTCTATGGACCAAAGAATGATTGAGAGATTCCAATGATAAGGTTTTCGTGTCTTCATTCAACAGTACTTCTTTGAGGAAAATGAACCTCAAAAAGTCTAATCCTGTGGCATTTTAATAAAGTTTGTTCCTCACAATTTAGCTTCTTAGGATAGAGGTCGGAATTAAGGCAATGGAAAAGAGAATAAGGGAATTATCATGAAAATTCACATAGCTATACTTGTGTTACTATGTTGTAAATATGTTTCCAGTCCCAGAATTTTTTTAAGTCTTCAAAGAAGGGTCTGAGTAGTATTAAATTTTAAATATAGTCTGCTCCACTTCTCCCTCTTTCCCATACACAATGCCTTCCATAAAGGAGATATTCAGTGAAATTGAATTTCTAATTGAATGAACAAATATTGGGGCTAATATTTCTTTTTTTTTTTTAATTTTACATTCCCCCCCCCTTCTGCTTGCTCTTCCTGTGTGTCCATTCTTCTGTGTTTCTCTATGTGCGTCGGCCCTCCACGACGGCGGCTCGCTCCGTTCGAGGGTGGCTCCATTCCGTTTTCACGGGCAGCTCCGCTCCATGTTTTGCGGGCAGCAGTCCTCCATGTTTTTGCGGGCTGACGGCTTCTGCTACACAGGCAGCAGCTCCGCTTTTCACTGGTGACTTTGCCATGCCCGTGGGGGCTCCGCCCTGCCTGTGGCAGCTTTTTGCCTTGCCCAGAGCGGCTCTGCCCCACCCACGGCGGCTTGCCTTTCTCAAGGCCGTCTGCCCGCTCGGAGAGGTCCCCGGGAACCAACCCGGGCCTCCCATGTGGTATCCCAGCGCGCTCTTTATCCACTGAGCTATCTAGCCGGGCCCTGGGGCTAATATTTCGATAAGTGTAGGTCACTCAATCATCAATTTGGTAATTTTGAAAACCATTACCAAATTATTTTCCCAGCCACATTTGCAGTAAAGTCTATAGAGTCTTGACATGAATAGTATCAATGCATGCTATTTATCACTTGATCAAGGTGATCCTGGAATCTATATTTTTGTTTAACAGTCAGATAATCACACACACACACACACACACACACACACACACACCCATAAATATATTACTATAGATACATACATATACACATATAAAAAATACTTTGATTTTGAATAACATTTTAGGTGTCAAGAGAAAACCCTATCATTGATTTTTTAAATAAGTCCTAATAGCATAATACATTTCAAAATTTTCCAAATTAAATACTCTCAATACTTCTATAAAGGCAATATTTAAAAGACAAGAGTTTTTCATCTTTATTGCAAAAGCAGTGTTTAATGTAGGGCATAGTAAAATTATAATGTGAAAAATATACCTAAACTACCCGTAAGTTCTTGAGTTTTATAATCACACTAATTAATTTTTTCTGTTTTTATTAAGTTGAATTTTAAAAGAGACCCAATATCACAGTTTCTTATATATTTTTAAAAACCTTTAAAATGAAAATTTATTTAGAGAATTAGATTCATCCTCTGATTTCAAAGATGTTTTCTCAAATAAAGAAATCTCTTCCAATAAATAATGAAAACTATATTTCTAAATTCCACATTCTTCTAGGACATTCTGCTTTTATCAAAAAGCAGATTTTGTACAATGAACAGCGTATTTTGTAATTCTTCCAGTCAATCCCTTTAAGAAGTTAGTAAAATGAACAATCAATCCACATGATCTTTACACAGTTGTTCAGTGTATTATAATATATCATATAGATAATCACTAGTTCAGTGGGAGTTCTCTGATTGCAGAGGATTTAACCACTTACGCAACCACATTGGGTAAGATACTTGGCGGATTTCACTGTAGGAAATATCACAGGAATCATTTGCCAATCTAATTCTGGCAAAGCAAGCAGTCCAAAGTTCACTAAAAGTTAAAATCTGCTCTTTAAGAATAGAGTTACCTATTTTACTCACAAATTCTTTTTGACATAATGACATGATAATGGACTGCAAAATAATTGGAACCTGATAACTTTAAAAAAAAAGTAGCGCTGATTGGTACAAATGGGACCTATGAAGTTATTTTTACAGATTTGTTGCTAGAAAATGATCTGCTGATGAAAGGTAATCCCAGATAGGTTTGGAATGCATTTTGCAAGTCATCAAATATGTAAATCAAATTATGGTGCACTTCATTACAAACATAAATCTAGCCTTCTGCTGAATGAATATAAACAAAACCTTATCTAGTCCTTGAACCTCAGATTTAGTTCTAAAATATTATTTTCAGCCAGCCACTTCCCAGGTTTTCATTTCTCTTATACCCAAAGTGCACCTTGAATTGGTCCTATTCATCTAATATAAAGCTGAATATGTCTCTGATTTGTCAAAGTTAATTTGAATTCAAATCCTACATATCCAAGATTCTATTAGCTATGTCCAACTTCCTGTCATCCAAAATTTAATAAGCACACTCTTTTTAAAGCCTTCCAAATAATGAATTATATGAAATAGTACTGATCCTATACCCACACACTGCCACATGATTCAATATGCCTTTTTAGGTCAACATTGAGCTGTTCACAAAAATATATTATGAAGCTATTCCAATAAGATGTCCACCTCCCTAGCACTCATCAGTAGTTCTAAAATTTTGCTTTGTGGTCCCTAAAGATCATGGAAGAATTCCAAAGATGTCCTAGGGTGCCTACCTCCACGATTCATGTTCTGCCCAGAATAGCAAGTTCATGATGGATGTATAGTGAAAGCTGTTGACTAAAGGAGCAACCCCAGGAAAGTGGGTAGATAGAAGAAAGTGATAGATTACCACTGTCTTCATACTCATTTCATATTCAGTCCTCCAAATTACCTCCTACAAACCACCCTGCCAGCAACTTCATAGCTTCTTTCACATTTGTCTTTTAGTCATTCTTTTCTTTCATTTTGTAAAATGATTTTTGCCTCCCCTTTAGTATCTACTTATAAGTTGTTTCTTCCATAATATTTTTTTGGTTAAGAATACAAGTTTGAATCTAAATTGCCTGGGGATATGAGTCCTGTATCTACCATTTAAGAACCATGTGATCTGGGGCAAGTGCTTAACCTCACTTTGCATCAGTTTTCTTGTCTTTTTTTTTTTTTTTTTTTTAAAGATTTATTTATTATTACATATCTCCCCTTCCCCCCCGTTGTGGCGACGCGCCGAAACTTGGTCACTGCGCAGGCGCGGCTTTCCCCGCTTGTGGGCGGCTTCTGCTTCCATCACGGCCGGCTCCAGTTCGCGGGTGGCTGGCTGTGCTCGATTTGCAGGCGACCTGCCCTGCCCGTGATGGCTTTTGCCTGTCCGTGGCAGCTTTTTGCCCTGCCCACGGCGGCTCCGGCCCGCCCATGGCGGCTTGCCATTCTCAAGGCGGTCTGCCCGCTAGGAGAGGTCCCCGGGAACCGAACCCAGGGCCTCCCATGTGGTTTCCCAGC
>PVKH010006508.1:5963-21087 GCA_004027955.1 Chaetophractus vellerosus | reverse complement strand
TTTAATAAAAAAAAAATCTAAAAAAAAAGAAAGTAAGGGCTTCAGGTGGCTGAAAGCCCCAGCAAGTTTCCAAGATGAGGCAGCAAGACGCAATGAAGAGAACATGGGATTCCAACTCAGTCAGACTTTAAGTGTCAGGTTCTTCAACAGTAAAATGGAGATAATAATACTAATTTGCAGAATTATAGGAATGAGTGATAGTGAATATAAAGCTCCTGGCACATATTAATCACTCCATCAAAGCTGGTTTCCTTCCCTTTCAATGGTTATTGCTATCATCCATCACGGTATAATTCAAAAGTATTGTTGACATCATCTAGTGTCATTCTGTTTAAAGGCAAAACTCAATCCAGAATGAAATTTTGGTGATCAAAAGATTCACTATCGGGAAGAATTGTACTCAAATTAGTTGGTTGCCATCAAACCAACAATCTCAGATAGTATAGTTACTATCCCACGTAGGATTTAGAAATGAAAGTCAGAATTAGTTTATTCAAGGTTTTCAAACTTATGTCTGCGTTTCTTGGAAACTCTACTTACCAACATTAAGTAGAAAGTGATTGATGTCAATTCCAATCCATTTTGGCAAATCCTCGGAAGACCTAGCCCCTTGGCCCAATCGCTGGCCCTTTCTCACATTAAAAAGATAAAAAGCTCTTCACTGGGATTAAAAGTTATATTCTGGTTTTGCTAGGGAATGGATTCACTTGTGTGTTCTGAATCCTAATTCATTCATTCCTGTACCTAGGTCAGAAATTGTATTCCCTAAGTATTTCATCGAATTTTTGCAGACACCTTCAACATACTCCCTTGTAAATAGCCTCAAATCACTAACCATTCTCCCTGATTCTTGAGCTCTGTATTCTTCTCATTTTGCTCACCTGACCAAATCCAACTCTGGTTAAATTCAACTCTTCACCTACTTTTGTACCTACACTCCTTCAACTAAACATGGGTAGAGCGCAACACCTAACCATGCTCATAGATATTAGTGAAATTCATGACCGCTGTCCTCAAATTGGCCTTAGTGCTGCCCAGCAGTTCTGCTGTATTTCTCTTGCCCACTTCCTGCTCCACTCGATTAGTCAGCCATTTCCTACCTATTCCTCTCAACTCACACAGGCAACACCACCTCACCTCCTGTCCCATATTACTCTTAGTTTATAACCACGTTTCTTACGTTACTGAGAAAATAAGAGCAATCAGAAGAAAGCTTCTACTATATATGTACTTGTCTGCTCCCTCATTAGAACGTAAAGGAAGGGAATTTGTATCTCCAGGACCTAAACAGTGCTGCACCATACAGTGTGCTCAATCAGCATTTGGGGATGAAAAAACGTAGTAGATAAATGTAAAACAAGGGGAATAAAATATTCCTACAAGAGTCATACAAAGGCTCAGGTTAAGTAACTCTGGTGTCCAAGGTTGAAGCAAAGGCAAATCTATTGTCTCCAAGTTCAATGCTCAAGACCCAAATCATTTTGACATTATGATGTTATCAGGAAATCTTATCTCCTATTTCCCGACAGTTTCATGATCCCCTTTACTCTACTTTAAAAAGTTAAAGAATATAGTACTATAACAGTGGTTCAAAGCACACTTTCCCATACTGCTAGCTTCAGAGGTGTAGTAGGATGATTACTTAATGGCATAAATATTTTATTTCTACTGAATTTTCCATATTAAGTTTACAGCTTCCATGAATAATAGAAAGTAGTCCATTTACACCATTCATAGTTAGATTGTACAATGCTTTTTCAGTAATCTATTACAAATTTGGAAGGTAAGGAAGTCTCAAAATAAAATTCTATTTTACAAAGCTTGTCTTGTACAAATTCTAGTACTGGAAAGACATTTTTCACACTAATGCTTTTCACAATGTGGTCTGATTTTCCTTATAAATTCTAATTTACATGCCTCTCAAACACATAGTTAAAAATCAAGAGGTCTTAGTTTCACGGAGCTTATTGAAATATCGTTTTTGGATGGATTATGCATTCAAAAGGAAAGGTGGCTAACAAACAGCTCTGTGATTCTGCTTTGGGGATGCAGAGAGCTGGAGGTGGGAGCAGATAAATGGGGAGGCATTAATTTGAGAAATAAAAGTCAGCCCTTCAGTATTTATACCCTTTCTCCAACCTCACTGTAAAATGCTGACAACTTTTAGTTTCCTTAAACAGAACATAATTAGTTTCATCCCCATTAATGTTCAGCCAGCCTTCACCAGAAACAAAGGGCTATCCTTTTCTCCGCCAACATCAGCTATGCTGTGAAATCACTTCAAAAGAAATGAGAGAAAACAATGCACATCTAATCTCCCACATCTCGGGCAACAATACCGTGAATTTCCATTAGAAATTCCTTGGGGGGACTGACTGAATTAAGCCACTCGATTTTCTTCATGTCCCTGGGACTGCAGTTTCCAGCCTATGTCAGCTGAGAATCAAGCATAGAAAATGAGATGTAAGGAGACCACTGCTGAGGTTTCTAGGAGAAAGGAGCCCACTTTCTTCGCTATGGGCAGGACTGGTGACGTAATTTGCAGGGCCTAGTACAAAAAGAAGATGCATGGCCCCTTGTTCAAAATTGTTTAATAGATATATAAAAAATAAATAAAAAATTAATTTTAAAAAAAATTGTTTAAGAATTTCAAGGAGGCACCAAGCACGAGGCCCTCCAGAGTTCGGGGCCTTTTGCAATTGCACAGGCTGCCTGCCAATGTAGCCCTGTCTAGAGGCTTTTTATTTCAAAATTTCTCAATTTTGAAACGTTCTTTCTTCAATGACACCTAATTTGTGGCTGGTATTGTAATATGGAGTTAGATTTGCTATTAGACATTTTACTTAGGATTTTTAAATCTACCACATCCCTAAGTGAGATGGGTCCTTCTTGAAAATGCCTATTTAAAATGTTTGTTGCTGTTAGTTTTTTTGAGTCATCCTTGCCAAATTTTGAGATAAAGGGTCATGTTGACTGGAATAATTAAGAAGGTTTTCATCTCTTTCTATATTTGTAAACAATTTAAATATCATAGGAATTAGCAGTTTCTTGAAGGTATAACATTCACCTGGGCTCAGGAATTTAGAGGAAATAATTTTATTTAAAAACAATTTCCCCATGCTTATTGATCTATATAGGCTTTCCATCTCAATTCAAATTTGATAATTCACATTTTTTCCAAAGAAATCATCCATTTCTTCAATTTTCTAACTTATCTAGAGTTTTACAGTATATTCTCATAAATTTTAATCTCCTTTATGTTACTCTTTTTTTCTAAAACTGTATTTGTCTTCTTTCATCATTCCTTTTTTCATTAATTAGTTTTCCCAAAGGTTGCTTACTTTACTGATCTTTTCAAAGAATGAGCTCTTAAATTAATAATTAAATCCTAATGGGTTTGTTCTTATGTTCTTTTACTTTTATTCTTAACTTCTTTACCTTAGGCCTATTTCTTTTACTTTTTCTATTTCTTGACTTAGATGGGTCATTTCTTTTCTTTCTTCCTTGTAAAACTATAAAAGCATGTAGCACTGAATGGCATGCATGCTATTTTGTCATCAATCTTTGTAACTACCATGTGTTTATAGTTTGATTTTCTCTTTGGCCTAAGAGTTACATAGGTAAGTTTCAGTGGTGGTGATTGCTTTAAAAGGTTTAAGTGGTTGTTACTGTAGTAAGAGAAATATGGCCTTTATAATTTCTGTCTTTTGGGAATTTATTGAGATCTTCTTAGTGGCCTAATAAATGGATACATTTTGAAAATGCTCATGTTAAAGTAGAGAATTTGATATTTACCTCTTAAATGAACTTTATTTGAATTTTATTGTTTGTATTTTCTATTCTCTTGGTTTGCTTTTTTACTACTTAACCTACCAGAGTCTGACAATATTATATTAAAATTTCCCACTTTTATTATGTTTTGTCTATCTCCTTACATTTCTAAATTTTTTATTTTTATATATTTTAGAGTATTATCTTTACACATTTAAGCTTCATGATGGTCATAGCTTCATTGTAAATTGTACTCTTTAACAATTTACAATGATGTTTTGGTCCCAAGTAATGTCTGTTGCTTAGACTATTTTGTCTCATTAAAGTTATAACCCAGGCTTTCTTTTTTGTTTTGCTTTCATTTTATGGTATATATTTGCCATTTCAAAATTTGCAAATGTTTTTGCATCACATTGTTTTAAGAATCTAGCTGATATTGATATTTGATTGCTTGAAGGTCTTTGTCTTTTATATGATAGTTCTGCTTTTAACATAACTAAATATGTTTGTTAATATAACTGGTACACTTCTGCTTTCTTCTTATTATATTCTTTGGGTTTTGACTTATAGACTGTGTTTTCTTTCAATGATTTGAAAGTTATACTTGCCAAGTTTTTAATTTTGAAATTAAGTACTTCTAAATTTTCCAAAGGCATTTCTGAACTCAAATAGTTAAGAATAAAACAATATGTTTCTCTGGGGACAGTATTATTTTGGGGTGTTTCTTTCTAAAAAGTGCAAAGCACTTTTTTTTTTAGATTTATTTTTTATTTGTTACGTATCCCCCTTTCTGCTTGTTCTTGCTGTGTTCATCTTTGCATTTTTCTGTGTCTGCCTGTCTCCCCTGCTGCGGCGACCCGCCGAGTCAGCTCACCCCGCAGCGGCCTGCCTGCTCAGGGCAGCTTGCCCTGCCCGCGGTGGCTTGCCTTCTCAAGGCGGTCTGCCCACTCAAGGAGGCCCCGGGAACCAAACCCGGGGCCTCCTATGTGTAAACCGGCGCCCTACCAATTGGGCTACAGCCGGCCCCATGCATAGTACTTTTATCTCCTGATATTTTGTGTGGCAGACTAGAAGTCTGAATTTAGCCTGAAATTTACGTGTTTGTAGCTAACTTTCTTGCACAGATGCTTATAAAATTTTCAATTATCCTTGTAATTCAAATCTTTTTCCAAAACTTGTGTGTGAGTTTCTTTTTATTGTTCTCTGAAACATAGGAAATCTTTGAGTTTACATTTACAGGTCTTTCTGCAACTCAGGAAATTTTTCTCTTATAACATATTTTCTTATCCTGGTCTTCACATGTTGGCTTTTCATTCTCTGACTTCAAAATTAATCTCATTTAAATCTCCTTGCCTTAATCTTCTTGGAGGATCTCATGTGAAATAGGTCCTTAACATCACTGAGCTGATTTATGTTCTCCAAATAAAAGTCATAAATTTTAATTCTGCAGTTGTTTTATGTTTCTTAGCTTCAATTCTTCTTATCTCATCCTGTTGTGTTTCTTGTGTTGTTTTGTTTGTTAACCTTAGACTATTATACCTTAAGATTTGCTCCTGAATCATAGAGGCCACATCTTCTTGCACGTTTAGAGATTCCAAAATTAGTTAGAATTTTTCTTTTATACCCATGCACTAGCTCATTTTCAAAGATAGGTTTCCTCCCTGAGACTTCCAAATTCTATTCTTAGTTCCTTAATCTGTAAGAGTTTATCATAGGCCCCGTGTTGGGGTTTCTTCCTCAGCCTTTAATAAAGCAAAATCTGATCAGACTCAGTGTTGATCAGAGACAAAGTGGAGGCTTTCTATTGGTCCCATTTTGTCTGCTAGTCTAGTGCTAATTACTCTCCTCACATCTATAGATGTAAGCAGGATTGATATGAACCATTCCCACTCAAATTCCTAGTTCTAGATGGTTTTTATCTAGTGTATTTCTGCTCTGCTACAATTATAGCTTCCTATTACCAACAGTGCACAGTAATCTAAATCATGCGGTTGATATAATAGGTGGAAATTATAAAATACAGCAGGCGCTGCTAACTGGATTTTTCCTCTTCATCCATCTCCTTCCTCCTGCCCTTTATACCTCCTTCTTGCTTAGCACTTTATTCCAAGAAATTGCACTTTAAAAAAAATAACACTATTAAACTACTATTCCCCTGCTTTCTTCTCTCATATTGTGGGACTTGCAGTATCTACTTGAGTGTAGAAATATTTATCCAACCGGGAAGGAAGATCAGAAGCAAAGAAAGAGTATTAGGCCTCCAAAGCCTTCGAAGGGGGTTTCTGGTTAGAACAAGCCCTGAGTTCTGAGTGGCATATGGATGCTTGGTGTATGGTGGGCACTGGAGAAAATATTATATATGTTCTAAGCTGTTGCTTTAGTAGGTTTTACTCAATCCTGCCCCTCTGCTTTGAAATTAGAATAAATTCCTACCTGATTGTGGTATTAAATTTTGGGGGTTTTTTTAAGATTTATTTATTTACTTTTAACCATTCCCCCCGACACCCTGGTTTTTTGCTGCTTTTGTGTCCATTCACGGGGCAATTCTCTGTGTCTGTTTCCTGCCCTCTCTTATCATCCTTCTCCTCCTGTCTTCACTGGGATTCAATCCTGGGAAACTCCGATATGGGAGAGAGGCATCCTACCACCTGCGCCACCTTAGTTCCTGGTTTTTCGGTGTGTCTCGTCTTGGCTCTCCCTTGTGTCACTATCCTGTTAGGTCATCACCTTGCTGCGTGGCTCAGCGGGGCCTGATGGCACACCCGCACACAGGGCCTGGCAGCACACCCCCTTGTGGGGCCTGGTGACCCATGCACCTTCTATTTTTTCTTTTCTTTTTTTTTACCAGGAGGTCCCAGGGATCGAACCCAGGTCCCTCCATATGGGAGACAGACGCCCTATCATTTGAGCCACATCCACCCCACCCCCCCCGATATTAGTTTTCTATTGGTTTTCATATTGAGCTTCTTGGGTTTCTAATCCATGAACACAGAATAGTTCTTCATTTATTTAGATCTTCTTTGATATTTTCTTTAGTGTTTTGTAGTTTTCTGCATACAAATTCTGTACATAGTTGGTTGGATTTATACCTTAAGATTTTAGGGTTTTTGCTGCTGGTGTAGGAAAACAATTGACCTTGTATCCTGCAACCTTGATGTATTCACTTATTAGCTCCAGGATTTCTTATTTTGTAGATTCTTTGGGATTTTCTATATAGATAATCATGTCTTCTGTGTATAAAGACACTTTTATTTCTTCCTTTCCAATTATTTCCAATAATTTCTAGTTATTTCCTTTTCTTGTCTTATTGTACCAACTAGACTTCCTATAATGATACTGAATAGGAGTGGTAAGATAGGACATCTCTGCCTTGTTCCCAATCTTAGAGCAAAATCATCCACTCTCACTGCTAAATAAGATGTTTGCTGTAGATTTTGTATTGGTGCTTCTTATCAAGTTGAGGAAATTCCCCTCTATTCCCAGTTTGTTGGGTTTTTCTTTTATCATTTATGGATGTTGGATTTTGTAACATGCTTCTTTTACATTAATTGATATGATCATATGATTTTTCTTCCTTAGCCTATTAGTGTGGTGATATGGTTATAGAGATTGATTTTTTTTTAGATTTTTTTTATTTATCTCACCCCCTGCAGCCGTTTGTGCTCGCTGTCTGCTCTCTGTATCCATTTGCTGCCGTTTCCTCTTTGTCTCCTTGTCTTCCTTTGGTGTGTCATCTTGCTGTGTCAGCTCTCCGTGGGCGTGGGTCGTCAGCTCTCCGTGGGCACGGGCCAGCTTGCCCTCACCAGGAGGCCCCGGGAACCTAACTCAGGACCTCCCATATGGTAGACAGGAGCCCAATCACTTAAGCCACATCCGCTTCCCCAGAGATAGATTTTTGAAGGTGAAACCAGGCTTGCATACGTGGAATAAATCCCACTTGGTCATGATGAATAATTTTTCTGTTACTTGTTGGATTTCATTTCTGTTAAGGATTTTTACATCTATATTCACGACAGCTATTTGTTTATAATTTTTTTCCTTTCTTGTAATGTTTTTATATGGTTTGGGGATTGGGTAATGATGGCTTCATTAAACGAATTAGGAGACTTCCCTCTGTTTCTATATTCTAGAAGATATTGTGGAAATTTGTTATCATATCTTTCTAAAGGTTTCATAGATTTCACCAGTGAAATTATCTGGGCTCATTGCTTTCTTTTTTCAAAGGTTATTAATTATTGATTCAATTTTTAATAGATATAGGGCTAATCAGATTATATATTTCTCCTCGTGTAAGTTTTGGCAGGTTGTGTCTTTCCAAGAATTGGTTCATTTCATCTGAATTATCAAATTAGTGGATATAGAGTTGTTCATAGTATTCCTTTATTGTGTTTTTAATGTCAATTGGATCAGTAGTGATGATGTTTCATTCATTTCTGACATTGGTAATGTGTGGCTTCTTCTCTTAGTTCTTGGCTAGCCTGGCTAGAGGTATATCAATTTTATTGATAATTTTGAAAATCAGCTTTCAATTTCATTGATTTTCTCTATTATTTTCCTGGTTTCAATTTCATTGATTTCCGCTTTAATTTGTAGTGCTTCTTTTTTTCTGTTTGCTTTAGCCTTACATTAGCTCTGTCTAGCTTTCTAAGGTAAAAGCTTAAGTTATTGATTTTAGATCTTTCTTCTTTTCTAATATATGTTTTTAATGTTATAAGCCTTCCTCTTAGAACTGTTTATTGTATCCCACAAATTTTGATAACTTGTATTTTCATTTTCATTTAGTTTTGTAGTTTCTATTTGCTTAATTTATCTTAAGGCTTCTTCTTCAACCAATGGGTGATTTAGAAATATGCTGTTTAATTTCAAATATTTGAAGATTTTCCAGTTACCTTTCTGTTACTGATTTCTGGTTTAACTCTAGTATGTTCTGAGATCATACATACTTTGTATGATTTCTATTCTTTTAAATGTATTAAGGTATATTTTATGGCCCAGCATATAGTATCTATCTTGGTGAATATTCCTGTGAGCTTGAGGAGAATGTATATTCGGATGTTGTTGGATGGAACAGCATGAATTTTAAAGCAATCAAACAAAAGAACATTAAACTTTAATCCTATTAGAAGACTATTCTATTAACAATAGTTCTTAAACTTAACCTAATTTTCCCAGGCACTGCTAATCAGAAACTGAGCAGATATAAGCTTATATATGTGAATTTATATGTAAGGAAAAACCTAATGAAATTTTTTTATAATTTTCATTACAGTTGAACAAAAGTTTAAAAAAATCTTCTGTGCCATTTTTTAGAGGGGTAAGAAAGGTTAATGTTTGCCAAAACTAAAGAAGACATTAAATTTTAGTCTCCTAAGAAATTATTAACAATAACATTTATAAAAACTACTTCTAAGGATGTTTGAAAACCTCCATTTACATGACACCAGTTTGTAATCTAAAGACAATTGGAGAGAATGAAATGAGAAAAAGTTATAAAGGAAAGGGGAAAAGAGCACATGCCACACCGACTATTGGTTTTTGTAACCATTTTCTTGGATTTGTGTTTCTTGGTGAGAAAACTCACTGGGATATTTCATTTTGCCACTTATACTCTTGATGAAAAAATTATTCTTTAGATATCTGCTCAAGAAAATTTGCTATCTACAATGATCAAAGAAAGAAACGGTGATAAGTAACCTGAAAAAGTCAACTAATCTATCCCTAACCAACTCAAATCCAATCTGTTCCAATAGGACTGTTCCTCGAGTTGTTATATATTTTGTTTCTAAGGCTCATCATGTTAGAAGGTATTGAAACTCCCTTTATATTGATTCTAAATTAGCAATGCCCTCTGACGATTTTCCTTGTGTCTTATCTCAATTACTCCTATTACAGTTTAAATTAAACAACTATTATTCTTGCTTTGGATAGCTATGCTATTTCCACTCAATATGATTAAATAAAACTGATCTGGTTGATTACTAGTATGAATTAAATAAAATAAGGGTCACATAGTAAAATTGCCTCTTCCAGTTCAACTGGTGTACTTTGTTAAAAATAAATAAGTGATAATAATAATAATAATAATAATAATGTCTTTAAGTGACAGCCCAATTCTTAAGAGTAGGCATTCCATTGAAAATTACCTTTTGTTGAATCATCCTCTATTGGCTGTTTGAACAATGTAATGTCTTTGAAAGTGCACAGAAACAAGACCACCTTTTCATGTTCATTTCTTATTGGTGCAATTTGCATATAAAACCAAACAGGGGTTCCTGTAAAGAGAGAAAGAGAGAAAAAAGGACAATGGAGAGTGGCATGACCTCATAAATGGTTTGGTTTCCTGTCTTTCCTCTTCCTTCAGCTGCCAACTGCTATGCCAGAGAATCAGCACCAACCCCAAAGTATTAGTGTGGTGTTTTTATTACTTGCGTAGTATTTTTTGTATAAAAAATAATTTTGAGTTCAAAAATTAATGAACACATTTTTAACCCCAAATATTAAAATTCTAAAGTAAAGCCTGGGGTGTCGTTTCACCATTATACTCAGAATCTAACATAGTACTAGGCAAAACCAGGTACTCGTTAATAGTTGTTGAAGTGAATGATGATTAATTTATTATTATTAAATTGAACATTTTTCTCTTTTTAAAAATATTACAACCTCATAAAAAGTTAAGTTTTGTTTTTCCTTTTATTTATTTTTTTCATTCCTTTTGTTTGTTCTATCTGTCTTGGCTTTATTTTGACATCCAGGTTATGCTAGATTTCATTTTATCATGTTTGGAGGTAGGCATAGATGAAGAGAAAATAAAATTGACTTGGTAAATTAGAAAAGGTTTATTCAGTGCATAAAACAGCAAAATATTAATGGAGGAGTGGTAAAATGAATGAGAGAATTGTAAGGTTTACCTAATGGCTCAAAGAAACTGGTAAAATAGAAGATGGAAGTGAAAGACCTGATGTTGAGGGTGGGGTGCAAAAAAGGTTCCTTTCTTAGAAGTGACTGGAAAGGCAGCAAGGAGGTTATAAAGAGTACTTTTAAGGAAGTACTGACTATAAAAGAAATGCAATAAAGCTGTTTTCGTTTCCACGTGTTAGGTGGCATTAGGGAGAAAGGCGAGACCCAAAGAGTCATAAGAAGTTTCCAAAAGTTCTGCTGGAAGGTGACTGAGGACAAGCAAAAGAGTTCAAATGTTAAGAAAGATGGAGTGTCTTGGCGGGGAAAAGAGCAGTGAGGTTTAAGAGTATCCACAATTTTGCTTAAGGGTATAGGAAAGACAAAAGTAGAAGTGCCATAAGGAGTGTGAATTTTTTCTTCCATCACATACAGTTTGTGATGGTACGCAGGTATAGATTGTGGAAATGTAAGAAGAAAGTCTTAGATTGACAAGATGATAGCTTTCAGGGCAAGAGATGTTGTCACAGGCAGAGCCTGTGGAGGGGTGGCCATGAGGAGACAGAAATTTCAAAATGAGACTGAAAGAGCAACCTGAGCTGTCCCCTTGTTTCAGCTCCCATAAGACCACAGAACAAAGTACAATTGAATTTGAGGCACATATTGTAAATCCCTTATTTTCCACCATATCCATCAGTGTCTGAATAGACACCCAGTGTGGGGCATATGTAATTAATAGAGTAAGTTTAGGAATCAGAAAGACCTGGGCTCTAATCCCAGCTCTGCTGCTTACTGATGACCTGATATCTATCGGACAAGTTAAGGTAACCTCTCTGACCCTCAGTTTTCTCATCTCCACAATGGAGATAATAATAGTACCATATCTCTAACGGCCACGGTAAGAATTAATTAAAATGAATTAGCATAATAACCAGCACAATGGAAGCATTCACTAAATGGCAGCTACAATTAGTACTTTCATTGTTGTCTCAATAGCCCATTACACATGGATGCTGCTAGCCCCATGAGATGCAGAGGCCCAAGGCAATCTTGCTTCTTAAGTAAAGCTAGCATCCCCTTTAGGTCTGGGTCCCTACACCAATGCTGTTCTCAATAACTTCCTCTTTGTTAGTCTCACCAAGTGTCACTGCTCCTAGGTGCTACCACTCTTTTCTTGCCACATTGAGAATTAGTAGCCATACCTGACACTCTAATAAGTGTTCCTTTTGGAGGAACATTGAAATGCTGTCTCAATTTCAAGGCTCTGTTGTTGGTAAGATGGCAGGCTCTATGGCTTTGACTGCATTCCCACATCAGAGAGACATCAGCAACACTTGATGACTGATGTCCATAGAGCTCTAAGTGAAACCTTTAAGGCAGGCTGAAAGAAAAAGGGATACTTGTCCCCAACCCTTGAGAGCCTTAGGCTTCTTCACAAGCCACTGCCTCCTATCTCCCTCACTCAAAGTGTGAAGCAGGACTCTCTTATCAATTCTTCAAATATGGGCTCCTGTGGACACCACATGACAGAGTTTCAGAGCATTCAAGGCTTAAGATTTGGCCAAATCAGGAACCGGCATTATGCCAAGTAATGAATATTTCAAGGCAGGAAAAATACCTTCAAAGGAGTAATTATCTACTAACAAATAAAACATTGAAGGACTGTTCCATTAGAATAAAAATGACACTTTCCATAATATTCTCTCCAAGGCACAGTGTAGTAAAGTCACTCTAAAAATTCTATCTTGAAGATATAAAGATTTTTGACAAGTGTGGGATTTGGGAAGTGAAATGTGCAGCTATTAATACAGATTAAACAGTTGAGAGTTGATAACCTCTTAGTGGCTTCCAGCGAAACCAAGTAAGCAGTAATCCATATCTGTGGCAAGAAAATCACCTAATGCCGCCACAAAAAGGAATTTGCCATGACAGTAAGATGAGGTGACTTGACCTCTGGGCTTAAGCAGTCAGAGAATTAAAAGAGGAGTTTTCTGTGGGAACATTCAGCTCTGACACCCAGTTCCTTTGTGACCACAGGGGACTATGGAAATACATAGCCCTTTCCAGACTGATTACAATGTGAGACAGATACCTCAAAAACAATAGTACCGTCTCCCCAAGAGGCTTGTTCTTTGTTTTCTGTTGCTTATTTCACACATTGTGTCCAGGAACTGTGAGTGCTGTGCACAGTTTTACAAAGCAACAGACCTGGATGCAAGCAGATACATGGCCTATGGCTGTTCCAGCACAGTGAGCTTGTCTGTGAAGGCAGAACAGTCATAAACAAAGAGAAAGGGACGTTAAAAATAAGTTGTTTTCCAAGGTCTTTTAGAAATTTGCACAGAAAGAGATGATGTTACATTTATGCCTTCCTAGGAAAACAGCATTTTTTAAAATCATGGCATGGAGTCAAGCCTCAGCTTTAAAATTACTTTTGAAGTAGATTTTACATTACTTTAGAGTAGATTTTTTTTTTCAAGTTGGGCCATAGGGTCAGACTTCCCCAAATAGTTGGGTATTTGCTGAGTAGGTTGTGATAAATCCTTAACGTTCTGGATTTGGGGTGGGGTGGGGGGCTGGGAAGAGACACCTACTGAGCTGGAAACTCAGAGCAGTGTCCCAGCAGGGATTATTAAGGACAGCCAAGCTGTCAGAGTTCTTCCTTTGTATAAATAAAAAGAGCCATTTAAAACCATCATCCCAGGGCTACAATTTCTTTCCCAACAGTAGAAATAGCCCATCACTAATCAGAGCACTGGACCTAAAAAACAGAGGCTGCAAACTGAAAAACTGTCAATGGTGACATGTTAAACAAGATACCTCAATTCCCTCCACTTGCAAAATGGTGTCTAACCTCATTTCTTAATGGAACTTGGTATTCAGGCATTCCCAAAACATTTTTCCAAGGGTATGAAACTCTTTCTGACATAAAAAAAAAAGTCACAAGAATATACTTGTGGAGGTTCAGTTAATCTTCAAAAGCCTTCACCTTCACCTAAATGTTTACAAGATTTTAAAGAGTTGTTTTTAAAAATAGTAGCACACAATTATAATACGTGGATAATACCTATGTTTCATATTAAAGCAAAAAAAGCACAAGGTAGATACTGTACAGATAGGACACACAAGTTTTAATTTATAGTGCTATGGGGTATATCTCCTACTGAATAGAAGCAGACATCCATGCATATATAGATAGTTATCTGAAAAGAACCAGCGAGAGGCCGGCTGTAGCCCAGTTGGTAGGGCGCCGGTTTACCACATGGGAGGCCCTGGGTTCGGTTCCCGGGGCCTCCTCGAGCGGGCAGACCGCCTTGAGAAGGCAAGCCGCTGCAGGCAGGACAAGACCCGCAAGCAGGCAGGTCGCTGCGCAGTGAGCTGACTCAGCGGGTTGCCGGAGCGGGGGGAGACAAGCAGACACAGAAGAACACAGAGATGAACACAGCAAGAACAAGCAGAAAGTGGGGGATATGTAATAAATAAAAAATAAATCTTTAAAAAAAAAAAAGAAAGAAAAGAACCAGTGAAGTCTGAACAAAAATTAGAGAATTACTTCAAGCCATTAAAGTAAAGCAAAATACTTAACCACCCTGGAAAGAGACTTTCAGAAATGTAAAGTGCAAGTTATCCCTACCAACATAATTTATAGAAAACAAACAAAAGGGAATTCCACGAAGAGGTTTTTGAGAAAGTCAGACATATAAGGATTTGGCTTTGATGCTTTAACATCAGGCAAAGACATGTTTATAATGCTTAGTTAAATGTCAAGGTGAATGACCTTAGTAATATGGAATATTTAGAAATTATTGGCTAAACTCAGGGTTTATACCTAAGCCATTGAATCTACCTGGAAATGAAGGGGTTTGTGCATATGGGTCTATTATGAATTAAAAATATGTATTTGAACCTGATAGAAAAGACTCAGAAAGTACCTATTCTGCTTTTCCTTGTATAGAGGAGAGGGCTGATAATTCAGATTGCCTTCTAGGTGATAAGCAAACCCCACATTTGACTGTGATTTCCTTGGCCTTGATTCTAAAATGAACAATAAGATGTTAAGACATTCCTTAGGTAAAATCAGTAAAGGCAAATGTTCCCATTACCAAGTGCACTACTCGGAAGCAATGCCTGTGGTTAATGTTATCCCTTTGATCATCCAATAATGAAAAGAAGATCCTACTTTCAGTTCCAAATATAGCCTAGAGAACAAAAGTTTGAGAAAAAATGAGGGGGATAAATTTTGCTCCACAAGATCCAGCATGGGGGGCCGGCTCGATAGCCCAGTGGATAGGGCGCCGGCATACCACATGGGAGGCCCTGGGTTCGATTCCCGGGGACCTCTCCTAGCAGGCAGACCGCCTTGAGAATGGCAAGCCGCCATGGGCGGGCCGGAGCCGCCGTGGGCAGGGCAAGAAGCTGCCACGGACAGGGCAAGAGCCGCCACGGGCAGGGCAGGTCG
>PVKH010006507.1:0-20990 GCA_004027955.1 Chaetophractus vellerosus | reverse complement strand
GGGGGGAAGGTGGGGGGCAGGCTGTGGAGAGAGGGAAGAAAAGCATTGTAAATAGGAAATTGTAATACACATAAAATTATTTATGAATTATAATATAATTGTGATATATAATGTAATTTTATGATTGCCTAAACTCCAATTAATATAGGATCTTATAGAAGGTGCTCCTGCTAAACTCTTGAGCAGACCAAGAAAGTCTTCCCAGAAGAAGAGATGTCTACACTGATCCTTGAAGCATAAGCGGATGTGTATGGAGAACCAAAAGCTACAGGTAGTTAGTCTGTTAAGACTGTAGTGGCAAAGGATAAGTCTTGAGAAATAAACAGTCACCAAATCATAAAAGGCTTTGAAGTTGCATTAAGGTGTTTGAAGTTCATCTTGAAGACATTGATAAGTGATACCTGATTTATACTTTAAAATGAACACTCTAATTATAGGGTAATAGTCATTCAAAATTCTGTTGACTATATGTATGGTTGTTACATTTGCATAATAAAAATGTATATTTAAGTTCAGAAAAGAGAGAAATTGGTGAATCAGTGCTGACTGTGATGCCCTAGAAGGGTTTTATGGAGGAGTTTAGCTAAGATTTTTTTTAATGTAGGATTTTGATAGGGAAATTCAAGGAAAAAAGACATCCCAGGAAGTGTACAAAGAAGATAATGAGCTAAGACGTGGATGAACAAACATGTAAGGTGAATTCACAAAAGAAAGAATAGTTCAATTTCATTTAGTGCTAGGTCTGGAGAGGGAGGTTGACAGAAGTTGCAGGCCCTACAAGATTGAGATTTCATGGCTACAAAACAGTTCATGAAGGAACTTTGACAGAAGAGGCATACTCCAAGTATTGCTTTAGGAAGATGGAAAATAGATTACAAGACATTAAAAACAAAGTTTAGGCAACCAGACTTAAAGAATAAGATGACAGTAGGAATGTGAATGGGGAGGGGAAGGAGCAGGAGAGCCCCTACCAGACACATATCAAAAGTAACAGAGGAGGGAGAAGCAGAGGTATGAAATAGAGTGCTAGGGTGAAACAAAGGTTACCACATCCACTGCCACACCCCAGAACCCCCATTAACCCTCCCTAGGAGAGTAGTTATTTGAATGGAGGCATTTCCAACAGTTTAGTATAATTTGGAGAATGAGGGTCTTCCCTTTTATCAAGCTGTGTAACCGGCATCTTAATTTAAGAACTTGGAGGTGAATTGTTTGAGAAAAGGAAATGAAGGGGAAGGAACATTTGGGGCCCTCAACCTTCCCTTTTTGGTTGGAGAATGAGAAAGAAATATCTGAACAAGCAAAAGGCAGCACCGAGGCCATTCTTAAACCCTAGATTAATAAACCCAAGGGTATTCAGATATTTGGGGCTTCCCTGTGCATTCTAGTAACTCCTGGAGATAGATAAGACCTACATCCAGTGACAGGGACCCCAGAGACCCATTTGTCTAAAAGGGCTCCCTCCTCTCTGCTGTTTGGGTTTACCCTTTTATTGGCACTCTGCACCCTCAGTAACCATAAGAAACAAAACAATAAATTAAATTTGTACTATTGTCTCTAGTTTGAATTTACATCACTTTGGTCTCCCAAAGCAACAAGTTTATTTATTTTTTTTAACTAACTTTTTTATTAAAGATTTATTTTTTATTTATTACATATCCCCCCCCCCTTTTTGCTTGTTCTTGCTGTGTTCATTTTTGCGTTCTTTGGTGTCTGCTTGTCTCCCCCCGCTGTGGTGACCCACCGAGTCAGCTCACTGTGCAGGGGCCTGCCTGCTCGCGGGGGCTTGCCCTGCCCGTGGCAGCTTGCCTTCTCAAGGCGGTCTGCCTGCTCGAGGAGGCCCCGGGAACCAAACTTGGGGCCTCTATGTGGTAAACCGGCGCCCTACCAATTGGGCTACAGCCAGCCCCCAGTATTTTAATAGTTCTTAGAGATACCGAAAAAAAAATAGAAAACTGTCTAACAAATCTCTAGAATATGGTTGTCTAATACCTGAGAGAAGCCGACCTAATGGATATTACAGCCTACATGCAAAGGAACAATGCCCTTTGTAGACAGATCTTGTGGATGATTCAATCCCTGACCCATAAGAGCTAATTTTATTTTCTCAGGCTTTTTCAAAGTCAGGAAAATCAAGCTTCCCACAATAGGCCCATATATTGTATATTTTACTATATTGCAGGTGAGGAAACAGAAGTTGCCTTCTTTAAAGTATGAGGACATTTATGGCCTTAAATTTAATTCCAAACCGGATGGTTTCAGTGACCCAGCATATATGAATGCCTAAAATAAAAATCCATCAATTACCAGCAGATTAATGGATTCTTCAGGACTGGCATTTCATTTGTCATCACTTAACTGATGATTGTTATTTTCATTGGGACTTTTTAGAACATCAAATAGATGTTGTTAGGCTTGATTAAGTGATGTTTTCTTTGGCTTCCTTTTGTTTTCAAGCTAAATACAGGCTTCTTCCTGTCTCTTTTTTTTATTCAGGCAGAGCTCATAATGAAGGTAGTTACGTAGGCAAACATTAGAAAGAGATACAAGATGTTAACATACCTGTAATTTTTTTAAGGCATCTTAAGCTGTGCATAAACTGAAACTCACATTGCTGAATAAACTTAACCAATTTTCTTAAGTAATTTAACTATGTTTTCTGGTGGCTATGCCAAAGGGTTGGGAGGGTGGGGGGTGGGATGTCTTTTGTGCCTCAAGACACTGCAGGATAAGATAATTTAAGTTAAAACAGTGTGTGGGCTGCAGATATGCAACTTCACGTCAAGTGCCCAAACTTCACTCCAACCATATGACCATCTCTACCCCTACCTAGAAATACTGGAGTCAGCTCAGCTATTTCCCTTACTGGAAAAGAAGATACAACCATTAGCCAGAAAATACTTAGGAAGTCATTTGGTTTATTTTATTTTCTGAAACAAACAGATTTTCTAAAATGTGGGCATTTTGGGTTTTCCAACATGTTATTTCTCAGACATTTAACCACATGTACTACCATTGCCAGAGTTGGAACTATAGATGATTTACTACAAAGAACATACATAAGGGAGCCACAGAACTATTCTTGGTCAAAGAGAGATCACCCGTTGATATTCTGTGGCATCAGAAAGTTCTTCTTCTTAAGCATTATATGTTTTAATTGAAGTAAGATATTTCTAACAAAAAGAATACCAAAGCTACCTACAATGTTATAAACAAGGAATTTATCTGATTAAAGTTTCCCTAACTATAAACTAAGGTCAGATATTCCAAGAGGGGAATATGGTTTTCAGCATTTCCCAAATATCCTGAATCTCAATACCTTTTTTTTTTTTTTTTAACATGAACTAGCAACTCCCAGAGATGAGGAACAGTATGGAAAATAATGCATGCCACTATTCACCACCAGTTGTCACTGAGACAAGAGCAGAAGGGGAAAAATCAAGGCACTGGGCTAATCCAGTTAAAAGGAGCAGAGGAGAGGACATAGAGGTTTGAGGGTAGAGGAATGCTGAAAATCACACTTCTCCTGCTTCACAATTTTAAGAAATATCTAATCATAGGATATTTATTATGGATATAACAAGGAATCTATAAAATACTTTTTTTGGTAAAATGACTTATGTTTATCTACAGGTATCAGCTTTATTTACTTGCTCCTAGGTAGTCTGAGGCTGTACTTAACACCCTAGTGATCACCAAACACCTACATAATATTGTGTGTACATACTAAGAAATATTTTTATTTTGAATGAATATTAGACTGAAACACTTGACCTATCCTGACAGATGACTAGAGACTAAGACTCTAAACCTAGTTGGGCAACCCAGTGGATGTGCTTTCTTGGTCTCAAAGCCTCCTCAGTTTCCCCATCTATACAGCATAAGAGCCATCCAGCTATATATGGCTCATGTTCTGTACACAGGAAAGACAATCTACATCATATCTGGTTTTTAAGTGGCAGTTATTACCCACCGGGCAACAGTTAAGGAGGATGGTATGTGATCTCTTTCCCCACCACTTTACAGGAAATGTATGAGCTGCTATCTGGGAAGATTTAAGAACACCATCCTTATCTAAAAGATATCTCTTGAGGTGGCTTCCTGCCCTCAATCTCCACAGCCTACTCATAAACTTTTCCTATTCACAGACTTTTCACAAATTGCAGTTTTATGCCTGATAAGCAAGGATCTCTCTGCTCATCAGGCATAAAGCTGCAATTCTGGGCTGCTAAATCCCTCGAACAATACTAGCCCTTTAAACCCTAATTAACAAGACCCAAGAAGCTAGTGAAAGTCAGGTACTACCGGTTACTTCACACTTGAAAACCTAATGAATTATTTCTCTTGCGCTTTTCCCAGATCAATACCGTTCATATAAAAATGAAAACCTATTGACACCCCACAGTGAAAAAGGGCAGCCCAAGGCGGGTCTGGCAGTACCTGGTTGAAGTGCAGCTGCCCCAGTTCTTGCGGGACGCCCTTCCCGGGGGCGGATCCTAGCTGCTCCAGCAACCGCCCAAGCTGCGCCACCGACAGGCTGCGATTTGCGCCGAACACGCTCAGTACATCCTCGCTGAAAGCAAGCCGAGACTCTGACATCTCCCCTCCGAGGCTGGCGGCCGCCAGCAGAAGGAGCCCGGCCACCGCCCGGGCCGGGGACATCCTGGCCAGGGCTGCCTTTGAGGGCCAACCACCGGCTGGCGCACGCAGAAACGTGCAGGGCGCACTGGCGTCTGTGGTCAAGGGCCCGCGGGTCAGGCGGCTGCGCTGGCCGGAGTCAGCAGTGACTCGGGGCACCCCTTGTCCTCCGCCCCCTTCGAAAGAGCAGCAGCTTGCGATCCTCGGGGCATTGAAGTAGCAGCGCGGCAGGGGGTGAGCGATACGCAGAGCGGGCCCCCGAGCCTCCTGGAGAGCCTAAGATAAAAAAGGGCAAAGGGGAACAGAGATAAAGGCCACCCGACCACCAGCCGGCTGGCCCTGGGAACGCGGCGTGGCCGGAGCCTTCGAACTGCCCGGCCGGGCATTGAGCCAGCTGCCGGGGAGCGGGGTTAGCAAACGCCGCGGCATTTGCGTATAGTGTGGTGACACACTCTCCTCCCGGATATAAAGCCCAAACCACGTCACTTCTTAGGAAGAACTAAAACCACCACTAAGTGTAGAACCCCACCTCCTCTTCATCTCTTTCGGCTTAATTCCCTTCCTAGCAAACTGGAAAGGGGGGAGACATACAGTCCCAAAGCAACTTCAGAAACGGCCCCTTCGGGGCCCTGGGATTTGTGCGGCTAAACGGGATCCTCCCTCTCACCAGATCTCTTTTCTGGGCCTGGAAAGCTGGTAGGAAGGACTCCCTAGCCTCTCACCTCACCTGTCTGTTTCTGTGTCTCTCTGCGTTTCTCTGTGTATGTCTACGTGAAACTCAGGCTGGCTTGCTCGCTCGCGCGCACTCTCTCTTTCTCCCCACTCTCTCTTTGGCCAGTCCGCCGTGAAACTGCGGGATCCGGCCCTGCACCTTTTACAGATGAGAGGAGGAGGGCCTTGTCCCCGCCTCTGCAGCACGTGGTGACACACTCCCCCAGCCTGAACTCGCGCGCGTCCGCACCCAGGCGCCGAGCCACCATCATCCTGCCGCTGGCCTTTCCTCTTTGCATCTGCTGCTCCTTACCAGCTCAGCCTTGTGGGTTCCCCATCTTCACCCCTCTCCCGGAGTTACCTGGATGGCACTACCGTGTCCGAATCCCTCCTTTTAGGGGTTCCACCTCTTTGTTACTTGATGAAAGGAAGTCACTGGAATGGCGTCGGGGCCCCTTGCATTGTCTAAGAGATTGGCAGGAATTGCTTTTTTTTTTTTGTTTTACTTCTTAACATCAGAGACGAAAGAGGAAACTAAATCTATAGCGTGGTAACGGGCTTGCTGAGCCAGCACTGCCCAAGCCGGCCCTTCTGGACGCAGCATGGGATATCCCGCGGGTCAAAATGAGTGTTTGTTTAGATGAGGGGTCAAGAAAAGCTGACATAGGTGTGAGAGCAACAAGTTTGTATAAGTTGAATGCAGCGTTAGTGGGGCAAAGGTTGTGTCTGTTGTAAAGTGAAACCACAATTCACTCTTACATGCTAAGGACAGTAATGAGAGGAATTCAACGACCTTTGCTTGCCTTTCATCCCAGCAGCATGCAACCTCTTAAAACAGCCCGTTTTAAAAGAGACACTAAGTTCAGACAAGTGCAAGGAGATGCAGACAGGAAAAGAATCTCATCTCCCATGAGTGGCTTAGACACACAACCACGAAGGAAGAGCTAGGGGGAGAAAATTCCAGAAGGATGAGGACCTAGGTAGGTACAAAAAAAAAGGATCTTTATGTGGCTCTGCCTAACTCCAGAGAGCAGAAGGCAGCAGGGTCAGGCAAGATTACCTCCGGGAAGGTTTCTGAGGAATATAAGGCACAGTTGCTGTGTGAGATGGTGAGTCCCCATCATTGAAAGTGATTCAAACTGAACAACAGCAACTTAAATCCAGCCCCACCTTGGTTTCTGCAAACACCAAGGTCTTGACTGGAGCAATCTTGTCCTCCATGACTTAATGTTAAAATAATTTTAGTTACTTAGTTGACAAACAAAAGTGCCAGGTTTGAACAAAATGAAGGCTGAAACTATAGGAGAGTTGGGATTAACAGATGATTATGATTGCTGAAACACTATATAAATGCTTTTGTTGTTGTTTTTCCAGTACGTTGTAGAATAGCCAAAAGTTGATACCTGAAATTACTGAAACTGGCTAGACTGACTTCACCCTTGTATAGAATCAATTTTAATTAAGACAATTATTCTGATGATTATTCTAAACTGGACTCACCCCTATTTATGGCGGAAAGTTTTCAGGGGGTCCGTGAGCTTGAATTGAAAAAAAAAAAAATCAACTTATTATCTTTATTTTCTCTGATCTCTAACTAAATCTAGTATTTCCTTCACTTATGAATGTATGCAATAAGTAAATTACAATAGTATGCATTTCACCTGACTGGCAAAGGGGTCCATGGAACAAAAAAGCTTAAGAACCCCTGCTCTAGAGTACCCCCACTCACACTTGTGTACACCTGCTATTGTGATGGCCATTCTAAACTAACCTCACCTTTGTTTTACCAAACTAGGCTCATCATTGTGTATGCTTGCTATTGTGATGGTAACCACTCTATCCTCCCTTGTTGAATCCATAAAAACTCTAAAATCCTAAAAGTCAAGAAAGCAGATTTGAGACCCCATCATCTGTCCTTCTGCCATGTTAATAACCTGCTTTTTCTTGGCACCAAGAACCCAGAGGGAAAATTACAAGTTACTAACTTCCAAATTAGTAAAACTAATTTCTAGATCTTCCATTCTAATGAACTATAATCATGAAAGTATTCTCAGATGATGTTTTAGGGCCCAAAATATAGCATTCTCTCGGCAGTATCAGTACTGAAGAGAAAGAGTTCCTCTTTAAAATATTATTTTTTTTTAAGGAAAATTTCCTTAAATGATTTTTAAATGAGAATAATGAAGGAAGCATGCCAAGAGTACTAACCAGGGAGTTAAAAGAAGTCCTTTTTATTGCTGACTCAGGTACCTGGGAAACCTGGGAAAGTCATTTGACCTAACCAGGATTCAATTCTCTCATATATAAAGCAAAAAACTTTAAGTTCCTTTCCAGTCTTTTTTATTTCTAAATGTCTGATTTAGATGTCATCTAGCATAACAAAGAAGACAGAGAGAGAAAAAAAGCTCAGTTCATTAATTGAAAGAACAATTAACTTCATATCTTAGTTTTTCAAATAGTTCAAAATTTCTCTCACTCTAAATATTTTGTTGCTATTGCAAATAAAAACCAAATTTGCCTCCTTTAAACTTTTTCATGCATACATTTCCCTGTGGAAGGACTTATGAGGAAATCTAAGAGATTACCTATCCCTTCCTTTCTTCTCCTTCCCTTCCCTTCTCCTTTCACTTGCAGTCCTAAAGCCATTTGGTGGAGCAGATCACAGTAGGTGTCTATATAGAGGGAAGCCACAGTGACCCAGAGAGGAGTGTTGGCACCTGAAAAGGGGGAAGAGGGCATCCAAGTAGGAGGGCAACCTTATCTGGGCAGTTATAGCCCAAGCTGGGTGAAAAGGGAATCCAGACCAAGGGAGAAGACATGGAAAATCAGAGCAGACTTTCTTAATAGGATACGATTATGTGCATGAACCGCAGCAGAGTGTCAGAGGCCAAGCATGATGAGGGAAACATGCCTCCCAGAGCAGGGTGCCAGGGCTCAAGATGGAAGGAGGAAGGCAACCAAATAATGCAGAGGCCTAGCATGGGGTGTCAGAGCCAGAACAAAGAGTAAACAGTATTCTTGTGTGGATGGAGGGAGGGAGCCCATAGTGGAGAGTCACAGCCTGAGTGAGTAAGGAAGGCATCCACACTTGAGGGTAGTCCTGCACAGAATGTCAGAGACTGACCAGAGAAGGAGGATGACCCTGCAGAGGGGTGAATATACCATCTAGCAGGAAGTATAAGAGTCTGTACAGTGAAGAGAGCAGCTAGGATGGGGTGTCAGAACCCAAGGAGACTAAGGAACAAATCAGTGGGGAAGGAGATGGCAGCAGAAATGGAAGATTAGTTATACAGATTAATTAAGTAGATACATTAAAGACAATGATGTCCAGTTTTTTTCACTGTCAGAGAAGGAAGTTGCAAATCTGGAAAAGGAGAAAAATAGAATTAACCCTATGGGATTAAGTTAGAATTGGAAATATCAGTATAAACTCATAATTTTCAGTATATATATAAATATAGTTGTAATATCCTCTAACTCTGTCCACTGAGAATAACTGGGAACAATGACACCCCAGTAGCAATGAGCTCACCTAGGGTCCAGATCTTGGCTTCTAAATACCATTTTCCATTAAACAGAACCAATGCTCCTTAAGGAAAATGCTGATTCCAAGACTGGGGCAGGCAAAATGCAAAGTGAACCTGATATCTCTTGTGCCAGAAAGCAGGGAAATGCTCAAAGAATGTGAGAAAGATATATTAAAGTATTTGGGGATAATGGAGTATCAGGTCAACAAGTTACTCTCACATGGTTCAGGGGGAAACAATTATTTCAAAAGTTTAAAAATAAAACTTTGGTTATAATAAGGGGAGGAAAAAGCAAGTTCCAGAAACAAACTACATAGAAATTAAAACTAAATTTTTGCTGAAATTCTAATTTGATTATTTCCAGTGAAAATTAATTTACTCATTCAATACACTTTTTTTTAAACATTTGCATCATAGTATGTGCTGTTTTGGAATAAAAGAGTTAAAGATACACCTTCAGAAGCATACAATTACAGGATAGAAAGACAGGAGATGGTTATTATAATGGAAATTTTAAAGGTTGCAGCAGAGAGTGTTAGGAGGACTTATGCTTGCAGGGAACGTTGAGCAAATAATTCACAGAGCAGGAAACTCTTGAGCTTGAAGGAAAAAGAGAAGTTTAACAGAAAGAGAAGGAGTAGAAGCACATTCCAAGATGAAGGAATGCAAAATAAGCCCTGAAAAAGCAAGGAGATCAAAAGTGTTCACGTAGCTGAAGAATCTGGAGCAGAAAGACAGGATCTAGTAGAATCTGGATGTCTCAAAGTCCCACTGAATGAAAGATGTCACCATCTAGTTGTGTTCCAAAAGATTCTTTATGATCACCCCCAGTAAAAATATCCTCAGTGAATCCTGTATTATAAGTATCAAATATTAATAATACTCATTCTTTATTATTACAAATAGGTCACATGTAAAATTCTCAAATAAGACCAAGATAATGATTCTATCTGAATCATACATATCTATTCAGCCAACAATATTAGAGACAATGTAGGTAGGAATCAGATTCTTGCAAGGCTCCAGGAACTCATTTCCTTATCTATAAATGGGAGATTAAAATAATATCTGCTCAATCTACATCACTGAATCACTGTGAAAATCAGATGTGGTAAGTTGTATGAAAGCCTTTATTTAAAAAAGAAAACCATGCAGGTATTATTATAAGCTAAAGCAGTAGGGTAATGTGACCTGCATAATAGGCCTAGCAAACTTCCATTAGAAAATGGATAAGAACCACCAAGAATACCTTGAAACAAAAACTATCTTATACTTAAGAAAATTCTTGAGTTTCCCCCAACCACCCCTAAGAAATTAATGCACGAAACATCAGAAATGGGAGGAACCATAGTTATTATCTATCTTAAATCTGGTCATTTTTTGGGTAAGGAAAAGAAAACTCAGGAGGCTAAGTGATGTAATAAGTAACACATTAGGCTGGAACATAGGCCCAAACCTGTCTCTTTTTGACTGCACAAAATAAACACCACTCAATGTTTCAAGAATAATACATATATGACTAATTTGCTTGAATAAATGAAAATTATGTTTATCTGTGTTTTCTCTGTAGCTCTTCTTCTTCCTTTTCCTTTGATTCTTTTTTAATAGGCCAATATCCCCAGCCCTTTTACTCCCATTCGGCTCACCCAGCCCATGGTTTCTGTGCTTTATAATTCTATGTTTTTTTTTTTTTTAGGACAGTATTAGATTTTTGGAAAATTTAAATAGACTAATGTGAAAAAAATTAAATTAATTAAATAATTAATGGAAAAAGTAAGAGGCAGAATATGTTGTAAAATAGTTATAAGTAACAATGTGTGTGTGTGTGTGCACACTTATGTTACGAAAGGCCTGGGGGTATATGCACCAAACTGTTTCCAATGTTTTCATCCTAAGGTGTAGGATGGAGGGAAAGGGTGGAAGGCTGAGGGGGTGGGTTGTGGGGAGAGAGTAACACCTTTCCCTGGAGAGAACAGGGAGGGACATTTGCCTTTTTCTTTATTCACTTCTACATTATTTGAATATTTCAAAAGTTACAGCTTACTTCTATAGTTAAATGGATAAAAATTTATACAAATGTCGATGGTGGTAGAAGTCTAGGAAAACTCTAAATTAAGAACATAGAGAGTACAAATCTGAAGCCGTGTCTCCATGGACCCGAGGAAGAGAGCTCTGAACATCAGACATGAAAATCCAGCATGCTTCTTTAACATAGAAGATTAACAAAAATAGCAGAGATTTGTAGAAATAGCACTTAAAGGCATCCAACTCCTTTTACTCCTTGAATTTAAGAATAGAAAACATTCAAGGGTCATCAATTGTCCACAGCCTTTAAGAAATAAACATCCATCAGATGAAAACATTCTGGCAATAGTGTCTGAAACAATAACCAATGGACTTTAGTAAATATACTATTTTTTCAGTGGCATCAGACTTTATGTCTGAAGAATTTTTTTTCTATTCCAAATACAAGTTGAAGACTTTCTTACAGTTATTAGAGTACTAAGATATGTTATTATTGGGCAGTAAGTTTCCTGTGTTTCTCAAAACCACTGTCTTTCCCTGAAATATCTATCTTGTTTTGCTATATTTTTGTGTGAATAATACTTTTTCTAAGTACATTTATCTACACTAAGCCTTTCATACAAGAATGGATCATATTTAAGTATAAAACCACAGGTACCAAATCCTGGGTTTTCATTTGTGGGTGCCAAGAATACATTTCCTCCTTTTTAAGCACACCAAACTAAGACATCCAGAGGAAAAATAGAATTAGAAAACATTAAAGCTTCTATGATAAAATGACAAATTCCATCCATGTAGAATAGAGCACTGCTTTCTGGAGTGGACTTCTTGGTCTTCTAGGGAGCCCAGAATCTAGTTCTAAATGCAAGTTACCCAAAACAGGTTTGTTCTTTTTCACAAAGTGAATAATATAATTCCCCTGCAGATTGGAAACTAAATTAGATATGAAAAAAATTCTCATGTTAAACGAAGCGAAAACTCAGACAAAAGCACCATGAGTCTTTGCAAAGTTAGCAAAAAACAGGAATAAGTAGGTACTTTGAGCCAAAGTTCTGTTTGCCTGTCACCTCGGGTTCTGTCATCTAAAAGAAGAAGTGTCATAATGGAATTAATTCCAGGAAAATACAGAGTTAGGATGGATATTTTCGATCTTTTATCTCTCACTGTAAAGAATAGAAAAAGCAAGTAAGGTGGAAGAGATGCTCTATAATGGCTTGAATTTAAGAATAGGAGATCTATATATTGAGTTAAGTTCCTATTTCCTGTGATATTTCCCAATTAGTTTTATTATTAAAAACGCAACCAGACCTCCACTTGTCTTTTAAAAAAATAGTAATTTACAGTTTTATTTTCAAACTAACTGTATGATTTACTGTATACTTGAGCTCTCGCCCTACACTGTAATTGTTCTTTAAGTTGTTTTCACTATGTTAAATGTCACAGGAAAATGTTGCTGATAGAGTCTTAACTTTTAAAAAAAGATCTTGAATTCATTTTTTAAAAATAAAATAATAAGTGTGCATAGAAGAAATAATTGAAATACATAAAACCATCAACTATGGTCATCTCTGCATCATGGGAATATGAAATTTTTTTCTTCCTCATTTTTTATATTTTCTAAATCTTCTGAAAATTATTTTACAATTAAGTTTTTAATATTATTTCTAAGTAACAACTAAATAGGAAGTTAGAAAGCTGAGTAGAATGAGGATAGAAACAGCATTTCATTGAAGAATTGTTAAGATGCTCTGAAACGGTCCCATTCTAGATTTCGTGCTTGTGAGGTTTCCTTTCAGCTGAGCAAAGAAAACTTTCTCCTTATCTAAAGGGTAAATTACAGACTAACTTTTAAGTGCAAGAACTGGGTAAGCAAACCCTATATTTAGCAGGGGAAAAATCCCTCAAGGCCAGAAATTTTATGCTTAGTAAAACTTCCCAACTGTAATTGTAACCTCCCACATATAAAGGGAAAATTTAGACTACAACTTTAAAATTCAAATGAGTAAGAAACAACAAATGGTCCAATCAATTCTGGGTAGCTGCCACTTTGCAGAGTTTTAATTTTAAATGTTACATAGGCATAAAATCTAATCTTGCCAAATTGTTTCTTCCTTCTTAATCCTCCAAAACATAATACAAAGCAAACTTTTAATCAATATTACATTAAAGTTTTCAATAATATATCTAATAGGACACTCCCTATTTTACTCTTCTCCATTTTGTGACTCTAGGATTCAAATTTTTAAAAAAGACTCAGAAAAATCATGGAACAAACTTGGAGCCAAAACAAATTTGTCAACAAGAAAGTCCCAGGACAGAAATTTGAAGCTGATAAGGCTTAGTGTCCTTTCTGCTTTTTTTATCTTGAAAGAGGTTTGTTAGGCCTCTATGTTGGCCAAAGCTGGAGAGTTAGATTAGGAAAATGACTGGGATTAGAAAAGGAGGAGGTATGTGGAGCCTTACAGCCAACATACTCTGCTTTACAGATATGAACCAAAGAACAGAGTTTGGTTCCACTGCAGACCAAATCATATAAAAAATGTTTCTAGAGTAGGTTCAAAGATGCATGGGTTTTCAGATAGAGAACATTTATATCACTGTAATTTGTTATTCTTTTGTGTCCTTGCTGGCACTATAGAATTCAATGTTTTTGACTGTAGCATAGCTCCAATACCACCAGCAAAAATAATATCTGTAGTTACTCTCTCTAATCTAAAATTAAAATGATGACATAATCACTCTGATGCAGCTTGGTCGGTGGGCAGGTCTCCTGGAAGCCTGTAATGAAGATAGCAGGGTTCCCACTCTATCGTCCAGATTAATGTGTGATTGGTTAACTGCCGTCATTTTCTTACATATGTTATTTTCCTCATGTAACCTTTGCTTGAATTCTTATCTGACATTTCAACTCTAGTATGTAAATACTTGGAAAATTATTTCATTGTCATAACCAGACAAGAATGCTTGCATATAATCTTTAATCTTAAATATTAGGAGTGACTTTAAATAAAAAATGAGCAAAATGCAGAAAATTAAATTGGTTTTTAAATGTTAATTCATTTAAAACAAAGGAAGGCCTAAATTAAAAATCATAAGCAAGAAACACTTCAAATTTGTAATCTTCGGTTGAAACAAATATTGATAGAGATGATAAAGGCCACTTCCTACTAACAAATTTATCTACATTTGGAAAACAAAAAACAAAAACCTCCTAACTGGACTTCTTGCCAAGAGACCCAGGTTAAAGTGCAAGAGACTGTGGTGTTTGATCAGCCAGTGAAGTTTGTTACGATGAACCTAAGTGTGCTTGTTCACAGTGTATTTTTAACTTCAATTATTCTAAAACTGTTAAAATGCTGTTTGTTTTTCATTTCTTTTCTTGACCTGGATTCTTCTAACAGCTAATTATTATCCAAAATACATGAAAAAATATATGAACATCCCTAAAAGTTTTACATGACATAAGAGAGACTTTTTGTTCTGTTCTGTTTTAGGCCTCTTGGTCCTGTCATTTGCAGCACATGACTGATTTGTTTACTGGCATTCACTAATTAGTTTTTAGCCTATATTCTAAATATTTCTATAAAAACAAATGGAAAAATCCTATTCTTCTCAACTTTTTTTTTCCTATCTGGTTACGTCATTGTCTTTTGTTGGTGCGTTGCTTCACCTTGGGAACCTGGGTCCTCTGTATGGTAAACAGGAGCCACAGGAGCCACAGGAGCCACAGCTGCCTCCCTTCTTCTCAACTTTGTACTAAATACATTGCAGCCTTCCCAGAACCTATTCACATAATCTTGTGCTAGTAGTTAACCTCTGGACTACCATGCAGAATATTTCAATACTTAGCCCAAACCGTTACCACATGTAGAAAAAGAAGTTCTCTTGCCAGAAAATACTAATGTCAAATGTTCTGAGTATTAAAGTAGATATATACATTATATAAAGTATCTGGTGTGAGGGCACGTAGTGGATGCTCAGTAGATGGGAGACTGTATGGAGGTTTACATATGTATGTATTCATGTATCTCTCAAGTACAGTGCTGTACTTTCATATATTTCTTTCTTTTTCCAATGACTACCACAATGCCCTAAAATAATACTGATGATTATGACATTGGTCTTAATTTCAAATCAGAAACATTTTCTTCTTTTCACCAAAAAAATACAAGAACTCAGAAGAGAAATTTCTCTTCCCACTATAAAAATCCCAACTTTATCCGAATATGTAAACTCTGCTGTCTCTCTAAGCTTTTTTCCAAGGTCAACCCTCTGCTGGTACACTGGATCCCATCCTCTCTTGTCTACTCAAGGTTTTTGTTTCCTTCTCTCTCATGTTACCAGTTTTCCTCTCTGTACTAGATCATTCCCCTGAGCAGAAAACATTATCTCTATCCCTTTTAAAAGTTACCTCTCCCTGAAGCTACTACCCTTTCCTGGGCTTCCAATTTATAACGAGTTTCTTGAAAGAGCTACTTATAATTGCTTTCATTACTTCCTCACCCCCCATTTTCTAACGTACTCATTCTAGTCAAGCTCCCCTTTACCCCATTCCCCAGAAACTGCTGTGACAAGGTAATTTACTGGACTTTATTTTTCTTCGTTGCAAATAATATCATGTTATTTCTTAATTTAGCTAGTGCCTGTCTCCCTCATTAGAATCCAAGCTTCAGAAAGACAGAGAATTGATGTTTTTTTCACCACCATACCCCAATCCATGGCACTTAGTAAGACCTCAATGAAACTTTGTCCAAAATGATGGAATACATTTGCTTTTAGATTTTTAATCACATAAAGTACATAAAATTTCCATTGGAATTTCAGCATTCTTTATTTATGGATGCTACAAATTTTACAAGAATTTTCTTAAAATTTTGCAGGGATTTGAAGATTACTAAAATAAAAGGTTTTATATAATATATACTTAGGAAGCATGTTATCACTAATACTTTATCCCAAGGTAAACAGTAACGTTTTACTTTGTAGAGTACCTTCCATAGCTATTAGTTGATATCAATCTTCATACTCATCTTATGTATTGGTGACAGAGGTTTGTAACTTCTATCTTTGAGATGTGGAAATTAAGGGAATTATGAGCCAAGGGCCCTTCCTGTGGCATCTAAGTGGATAAATGATAAAAATGCAAACTAGTATAAAGCTTTTGATTATCAAATTAGTTTAATTTCCACTAACATCCCCCATTACCAACCATACCTTATAATTTCATAGACATTTAAGATTATCATAATTATAATAAATGAAAAAAGAACTTCCTCCTGGATGTAAAGGCAATTTACTGATAAGGAATATGAACTCAGAGATATTACACAAATAACTGAAAAAAACAATATTTGCTCATTTCAATGCTCTGATGAGAAGCAGAAATTCAGCATAATGCATTGAGTAAAAAGAGAAAATTAAGGAGCACAATTTGGTAGTTTGCAGTAATCAGCCACCTATACCCACATAAACTTGTCATTTCCACTTTCTCTTTGCCATCTTTATCAGTAGCAAACAGTAGCTAAACAACAAGATAAGGCAGCATGTTAAATATACCAAAACTTTGCTAACTGACCATATCAGGGATTCATTATTACACTTTCTATCAAGGCAATAGCCTCTGTAGAAGAAGAGCACTATGTATTCTATTCAAGCTATTTTTTGGAGATAGAGTAATACAGCAACAGCATTTTAATCATCAAGGTATATTCATAAAAACAATAATTTTATGATTACTTCATTTTCATACTGCTGCTAAAATCATTGCTTAAAAATATGTCTTATCATACTGATTTCTTGAAGAACAGAGATTCAAGAAATTTCAAGGCCAAAAACGTTATTAGATTTAACAATGCAAAAATTATTTAAAACATACGTATGTAGGCTATTTTATCAAACCTTACATCAACCCTTGGTTTAATTCACATTATCTTCTCTCCCCAAAACTCTGCCCTCGTAACCATCTGTCCTTACTTTCCAATCATTTTCTCCATCATTTCCTCCTTCCATACTAGTCAAATGGAAGAGGTGCTTTAATCCTCCATCTGTACTACAGACCCTTTTCTCTTTCTCTGTGTCAGTCTCTGCTCCACTAATTATCTCCTCTCTCTCCAGGAGAGAGGCCTATTGTCTCCCAGGGCTTCTTCCCAGCAGCACTCAAACCCATCCACCTACTCCATCACTTGGAGCCTCTGCGCTATTTCACTCCTGCCTCTCTCAGTCAGTTTCCACTTTCTTTTCAACCATCAACCCAGAGGCTCAACAACCTCATGGTTATCCTTCTCTGCCTGGTCTCTCAGCAGCATTTGGCATTGACTAACCTTTCTCTCCTTCTTGAAATAGTCCTTCTCTTGTCATCCATAAAGTCACTGTTGCTTGGTTTTCCTTCCATTTTCTACACCCCTTATCCATCTATTTTCTTAGTGTTAACTGTTAGTCATGTTAGTGTTAGTCCTGTTAAATGTTAGTGTTTCTCCAATCCCTGTTCTAGGCCCTCTTCTTATCATTCTACACAGACTTCTTGAACAATCTTTCCTACTCCCTTTGCCTCAATTACTTCATATGATTAGTCTTTGGCTCCTAAAGTCATTATTGTGGTGTCAGTTCTGAACACCTGATCTGTACCCCACCATCTATTTGGTATCCCTGCAAGGATGTCTCAAAAATATCTAAAAAATTCAACATATGCAAGTCCATCCTCTTGCCCGAGCAAGAAATATGGTCGCTGTAGACCCCACTTGTGTCCCATGTTGCATCACCTCAGCCCACCCCTGACTCTAGTTTCACTTCAGGTAGTTTTCTCTAATTTTATTTCTCAGAGCTGTTTCCAAAGTTCTAAGAACTAGCTGTGCGGGAGACAGATGCCACTCGAGTGCAGGGGAGTTAATATCCATGGAGGCAACCTAAACCAAAGGGAGATGAAAGGCAGAGAGCAAAGGCCCAGCATCCTATGTTTCAGAGGACTCTTCTGAGGAGGTGTCAACATGGATGCTCAAAGGGTCCCACTCAAGATCGTGCCCCAAGTTTTCACAACAAAAACAATTCAGTAGAGTAAGCTTTATTGGCTTCCCCCTCTTCCCTGACTGACTCTCCCTGCTCTCTCATTGAGACTTCCAGGAATAACCTCTAAAATAAACCTCCTATGTACCCTAGTCCTGGACTTAGGCTTGCTTTTTGGAGGAACCCACATTAAGTTAACATCTTTTCTTTATCTTTCTCCTTTAGCCATCTTATCTGGCCATCAATCAACAAGTATTGGTGATTGTGACACTGTCTTTATCCTAGGTATAGACCACCATCAAATTTTTTTACTTGAGTAATGTTACCAAAAAAAAATAACTGATCTCCCTGTCTTTGCAATTGCCCATTACCCTGTACCAAATTCCTCTCCATTGGAAAGTCGGAATATGTTTTCTAAACAGGCTCTCTGTTCCTATCTACATGCTCATAAAAAAAAACCCTTCCATCCATTGCTTTTAGCATATTGTTTTTAACATGATTTGCAACTAATCTAGACCTAGTTTTCCTCCCCAGTCTCATCGCTCACCATTCTCACCTCTCACGTGATAAGTTAGTCCTATTGAGCTTTTAGGTCCCTGACCAACAAGAGGTCTCTCACTTCAGGGCATTTGCACATGCTTCTCCCTCCTCTTGGAATGATCTTCTCCACCCCTCATCACCACTTCTGCTCATCTTTACTATTCCTAGTTTGGATGACACTTACTCTTGTAAACGTTATCTGATTTATTTAGGGGTAGGTGCCTCTCCTACATGCTCTGTATTTTCACTGCCTGTTTATTTGTTTATGTCATCCACTCAGTTATACTTTTTGAGGGTTTCTATTTCCTATTGTGTCACAAATACTAAACATATTTTAGATATTCAATACATATTGGTAGAGTAAATGTATTGATGAATTAATGAAATAATGACCTAATGTTATTAAAGATTTTAACAACAAAAACACTGGAAAACAACTTTTCAGATAATATAGAAAAGGCTGAAGCATAGCAGAAGCAAGATTAATAAATAGAAACTCTATAAAAATCTAGGACAAAAATGCTATCTTCAGAAATCTTTGATACCATTATTGCTGTAACCATAGATACATGCCTACTTAGATTATTTTAATCCATTACTTAAAAAGCAATTTTTAAAGTTTGTAATACAAAGTAGTCATTTTCAAATGGAATATTAAGTCAATCGCGTAAGTTAGTGACATTTAAAATTACTTTTTTATGGGTTGGTTTTTAATGTATGACCTTGCCCAGAGAAACAATAAGAAGTTGAACAGAACTAGTCTTCAACAAGGATGAGAAGTATGTAAAATCTGTCTCAGGCCTTTACCATAATTTCTCACTCTAAACCTCCATCCCAGGTCCCTGCTCTAAAATCTGAAGCCTCTGTTCCTGCCCATTGCCCTGCCCCTTTGTGAATCTAAGAGTCTCACTGGGGGTTTCCTCATGAACAGCCTTCCCAGAAATCACCCACCTGAACACATTATCACTGCCACATCGCCTTCCTCACCTTGTTGGATGAAGAAACATGTCAGCACTTGAGAAGGCATGTGGGAATTCCAGGTCAACTAAGGAGGGTCTGGTTCCCCTGGAAGTCCCCAGGGACTATATGGAGGTCAAGGAACACCCATGAAGAACCTCACCAATAGCTCTGGGCAAATGGTTCCCATCCAGGAAACCATGAGTGTTCCTAGCCAGGACCCTGTCAGCCAGAGCACATTGGTGTCGTTTCCTGCATAAGCCTGATGGTGGTACTCTGCTCAAATGGAGAAGGTGGAGCTCAGTGGTTGAGGGACTTCTTCACATGTATGAGGTCCCAGGTTCAATCCTGGGTAGATCTTTAAAAAAAAAAGTACTTAAAAAATGTTGCTTTAATCTTCACCAGCCACTTAACAACAATGTGCCTTTGTTCTCAAAAGAAGGGAGAGGAAGGAACAATGCTACTTCAACACTGAAAAACTTTTGAATTGCACACCCTGTTAATGATGGGCTGTCAGAGATATTGTCATGACTAACTATGTGAGAAAAACACTAAGCATCATCAGTTCCTTAAAAGTACTGTGTTTAAAACTGCAAAATTATTTTGATGTTCAATTTATTCTACTTAGTAGACAATAAATTGTACCATAAATAAGTTCTGGTTTGATTCTAAGGAATGTCTAAAGAAATCATATAAATTTCAAAAATACAATTCTTTCATTCATTCAACAAATATTTTTGGAGAATCTGCTATGAGCATGTCAGGCACTCTTCTGTACACTGAGGGACCACAGATGAACAAAAGAGACTAAAATTCCTGCCTTCCTGGTTCTCATATCTTGGAGGAATTGAATGAACTAAAATGTCTAGTTGATTTTGAAAACACTTGTTATGTAACAAGTCACTATGTAGTTATTAAATACCAAACTCTCAAAGAATAAGATTAACTCAATTATAAGTGGGGGGAAAAAACACCATTTCCAAATAAGCTTGCATTCTGAGATTACCACTGGACATGAACTCTAGTCAATCCACTACATACAAGAAACATAGGCATGTGAGCACACACACAGACACACACGTGCATATTCTCTCTCCTTTTTTCTCTAACTCACTCTTTCTCTCTCCACAATATTTCATAAGAAGGAAGGACATTTTATCACCAGAAAGTAAGAGCATAATCTTAAAATAAGGAAGATTACTTTAAATGTAATAAACTTGGCCTTATGAAAACCTCACTCAATTTTGTCGCTTTTCTCATTTCACCACACCCTTGTGAATGTGTCGCCTGGCCCCTGCTCCACATCAGTTAAGAATCACTGGTATCTGTCTCAGAATGGAGACGGCTATGCTACAAGTCAGGCTCCTTAAGCCGGGTCTTCCAGAGGAAGGAATGTCTGTTTCCTGAAACCAGCCATTCTTGGACCCTCAGAGCAGCTGGCTAGTCACATGTTCCATGCTGCCCTTTGTCAGTTATCATGACTGTAAAGTCATAGGAAATGTGGAAAAGCTAGCAGTGTAGACAGTGAATTAGTCTCCCAAGGAGGTCATTTGATTTGCTTACTTCCTTGAAACTCTCATACCTGTTCCTGTG
>PVKH010006506.1:0-20992 GCA_004027955.1 Chaetophractus vellerosus | reverse complement strand
ATTACAATATTCACACACACACACACACACAAAAAAAAAACTTAAATCATTAACAATGCTAAGTACAAAATCATATCACAATCAATTTAAAGAAATACAGTTTGTCTTGGGGCAAAGTCCTGCCTGGCTGTAGACATCTGAAACTTACAAAACAATTTATGTGCTTCCAATATCTAAAGGGACAGATAAAGGATAAAAGAAAATGAAATAAATCCCTGACACTTAATTTTTAAGTGCCAAATACTTGATTAATCCCTAAGATCCTACTGGTGAAGTGTCTTTTTAAAATCATATGTTAAATGCATATTGGTTTAATATGCCTGAGGCTATGTTCAGAACTTTGAAAATTATTTCAATGTTGTTAATGAGATTCTAAATCCTGAGGAACAGACACTAAAGTATCAAAATACTTTTAAAACTATATTTCTGTCTTCAATTTTCTTATAATGGTATGGCATATAAATTGGGTGCCGTTTTTAAATTTTTCAAGTAAAGTTGACACAATGATTGACTTACTTTAATTTCTCTGACAAGTGATGGCTCAATTTCTCCTTTTAAATTGTTAAGTGAAAAATAAATTTGTTATATTTTTAAAAGTTCTAACATTGTTAAAATAATTTGGTCAAATTTCCATACCTTCTTAGAAAAGAAATTTTAGTTTCTATGTTTATTTATTTACATATTTATTTTTTTTGATTCAGCAGGGAAAACTAGAAGAAATTATTTGCTACATGATTTTGTATTCCTGCTTGCCTTTCATATAATGATTTAAAAATGTTATGTTTTTTATATTTAAGGATGAAATTATCGTACCTGAAATGATTTCTCTCATACTGCTGAGACATACAACCCACTGACTGTTTTCTTTCATTTCTCTTTTATGGTGCATAATACCCACAGCATCTCCATTCTGGAATAATAGCCATTTCTGAAATACCCACCAGTGAATCATTTTTATAAATGAAAAGTAGCAAAGTTACAAAGTCCTTTACATTGTGTTATAAAAGAGAATTAGACAAATAAAATGAAATTATATATTTTTTTTGTTTGGAAAGGAAATTTATAAAACAAAGTTTTATGTCCATGAGTATGGTTACTATCCTTTTCTATTTTCTATACTTATTCCCATGATATAGATAGGTAACATTTTGTTTATTAACATTAATTGAACATTAATGAGTCTGACAAATGAAATTTATAATAAATATCATAGCATTAAAATTTACCAACCTATTTTGAAAGACAATCTCCAGGTTTGTTTCACATTTCCATATATTTGCAATATTTTCTAAAAGAAGTCAATTTTGTTTTCCAGTTCCACAGAACTAGGACAATTGGGCAATGAACTGTAAAGTTGCAATCTATATTTCTTCATTTTCCAATACACTGATACACACAAGTTAGACAAGGTTCTTAACATTGCTCCTTCAATAAAATCTAAGTTGAATACTGTCTAAAAAATATTACTGTAATAAGAAGGCCTGCTCTATGGAAGGCAGACAAGCAGGAAACTAGATTTTTTTCCAGCTTTCATTTATTACTTACTGAGAAATGTATCCAGAAAGGTAAAATACTTCACTAGGTATTCAAATTTCTATTTCTCAATAATTTAGATTCCTTTCTAAATTGAGAATTTAATATTTTAACTTGTTACACTAACAACTTATGCTCAATCAATGTATTGTTTGTCATGCTTCTTTCATATAACTAGCACAAAGACTGTAAACAATTAGATATCAGAAGAGTGTTAAACAATGGATGGTGTCATTCAATTTTTTTCTGAATAACACATTTTAGTGTACAATAAAGGATTAACCCTGCCCAAACAGAGAATTGGCCTTTGCCCTCAGCTCCTCGGAGGTAACTTCTAAGTCCTTGATTGTCCTGCCTGATGAGTGTATTTATTTACCTGGAGTTCTTGAACCACAGCAGATAGATTATGCTAACAATGTGATTTTTCAATGGGAACCTTGGGCCATGTGGTATCAGTTCAACCTCTGGAGGGGCTGGAGTCTAAGTCATGTGAGTTGTCAATTATGTCTAAATGGTCAAGACACAATAAAAACTCTGCACAAGGTTCAAGTGAGCTTCTCTGGTTGGCAGCACACCATGGAAATTGTCACACATCCTTGCTGGGAAAAATGGGCATTCTCTGCATGTCTCTATTGGGAGAGGTCTATTGGAAACTCCATACTTTGGTGTCTTCAGAACCCTGCCCTATTTGCCTTCTCCCTCTCCTGATTTTAATCTGTAACTTTTGTTGTCATATTAAATTGTGAGCATGAGTATAATGGCTGGTCTGTATTCTGTGAGTCCTTATAGCAAATTATTGAATGAAAGGGTGGTGCTGGGGACCCCCAGCATTGCAGTTGATGTCAGAAGTAAGGGTGGTCTTGGGAATCTCCTGACCTTCATAAAAGCAATCAAAATAGTCAAAATATCAATAACTAGAGTATAAATTTAATTTAATTTTATGTTAAAATATATATGTATTCCTAATTTATATGTTTCCTTTAAAATATTCAAAAATTTACTTAGCTTTATTTACTAAGAAACTACTCTATACAAATTATTAAAGCTACAAAGTCAAACACAGCCTTCAGGATGATACAATCTATTAGAAATCATCCAAGTAGGTTTATGGAACAGCAAAAATCCTGTGATGATATTTAGGATCCAGGGCCATATTTTTTTAATTGCATTGCTATATCTCCAAAACCTAATACTATATTTAGCACTAACAGGTTATATAGATAGAGACAGAACTGAATTATAATCAGTTAAGTTGCAGACATACTGAATTAGCAGGGTTTATGGTACATTTGTTTAGTTAAGCCTGGATTATAATTGAACATATGGATCTCTAGATTAGCCTGGCAATGAGAGCTGAAGAAACAGTTGTGAGATACTTGAGCAAGTGAGTGTGAAGCTGGAATGGAAATGGATGAAGTTATCCTCTAAAAAGAGAGAGCGAAAACAAACATTGTTAAAGGCTGGGAACAGGCATTGGAACCCATTGTATGTTGTTCTGTTTCTTTGATAGCTGAAAAAGAAATAAAAAAATAAAACAAAAGGAACTTCGGCATATTATCTGTTATTTCATATATTATGGGGCAGAATCCTTTTTTTTTTTAAATATCCAAATACTCTCTTAAAGACTTATCCCTAATTTACTTTTAGAAGTAACATCACAACGTATTTTGATCACCCACTGAGGAAGGAAAGAAACCAATCTTCATCAATTCCTTTCTCACTCAATAGAGAATATTAGGCCATGGTGTACTATATTGTGGTTTTAGAAATGCTTCCTTGTGAGAATGAACATAATTTATAGCTTAATCAACACTCTCAACTGAGAGTGAAAATGCTTAGAATATTTAGCTCTTTGAAATTCTAATCTAGGACTAGGCAGATTGCTGTAACACCACTTGAAATTATAGTAATTCAACACATCTAATGTATCTCTTATAAATATGGACTCAGTACATTGTCATGTGTTTGCATTAATTATCACCTCCATGAAGCAAGTAAACTCAACAAAAATTACTTAGATATTGTGTTGATTATAATCAATGAAATAATTGAGTGAAACAAAGAGAAAGAGAATAAAGCTAGATATAACAAAGTATTTTACCACATTAGAATATTCCTTCAAGGACAGTATGATGAAAATTTAAGAAAATACTACTAAAGACAAAATAATAAATAATATTTATTGAAGGCCTTTATTTATTCTGGCCTATTTATTTCCTATCTTAATAAATTTTAACAAAATAATTATTTCTATTTTGAAAATCAAAAAGTTTTTTCAGTTTAGGCTAAATGAGTTAGCCAAGATAGCAATTTTAGTAATTTTCAAGGCCTAGGAAACGAAACAATCATGTGTTTCAAATATATTATTTCCCAATAAAAAAACCAAATGATATTATGAAATAAGGTCCTAAAATGAGGCAAGTTTTAAAAAATTTGGTCTTGTATTTCTGAAAGATGAATGGATTGAATTAGTTATATCTCAAATAGGTCCCATTCAGCTTAAAGTTCTATTAATATTTTACTGTCTAAGAATTTTATGCAAGAAACTAACTTTTATTTTATCTATTTTGATCATCTCCAATTTGAGAAGTGTTCTTTTGTTTGACTGCTTGTTTAGTCTTCCTAATCATTTTTTTTTTCTCATGTTATTGGTCCTGGCACAAGAGAAGACTTTATTTTTTCTGAGAATACACTGTAAGAGAGTGTAAAACATTTTTATGTTTTAATTTCTAGACTTTGGTAGAAATGGGAGAAATAATATATTGGAACTTCCTTTCTCACCTTATACAAACCTCTTCTCCAGGATAATCAGCACAAATATCTCCTACTTGTTTATTTCTGAAGAAAGGCTTATTATTTTAATAAAAATAGAAAGAAAAAAACAATGGTTCAAAATATCAGTTAAATTACAATTATTTATTTTATTTGCAGTGTCCCTAAAGTCAAGTTTGGAATAATATTTAGCCAATAAAAATACATATTGAACTATGAAAAATAAACAGAAAAAATCTTTATAAAGGAACGCCACATTTATTATTGTTCAAGAAATGCTGAAATAAACCATCATTTAAATAAATGTGATTTCTGTGCATGTTGGTTTCTAAAAAATTTAACTGTTCTACAACTTCTCTTTCAAAAGGATAAAAGAAAGAACATCCACTTCATTGTCAGCATTGTGATGTGGTGTTTGAGTGATTTTTAGTTTTAGTGATATAGTATTCATCCCAGGACTTGCATGCCAGAGGCAATCTTAATTAAAAAAAAAATTATCTACCTCCAGTCCTAATAAAACAACAATAACCTGGCTATGCCTTGAATGCTATTACAAGCAATAATAAAATCATTGAAAGGTCTTTATAATGATGGAATTCTTTTAGTATTCCATGAAATTGAATACTAAGACATTATATCTTTTAATATAAGCATTGATCTGAATTATTATCTAAAGAGCCCATCTCTAAACTAACATTCTGATTTCACTAATTAGAAATAAACAACTTTCAATATTTGCTATTATGAAATGATTTTTCAGAATCCAGATATTTTAAGTATTGTGTGCCATTCGTTTTTCTCATTATCAATTCTCCCAAGAGTTTGTTTTTATTATGCCGTTTTACTGATATACAAAAGAAGGTGTTGGATTTAATTTATTCTAGTATTGGTTCAATTTTCAACTATTCACTTGCACCAATTAGTTATGACAATTTTTTTTTTTGCTTTTGCTTTTACTTGATTCTTTTTCCTTTCTAGCTGCAAATCAGCAGAAAAAGTCAACGTATTTTATTTAGTTCTTTTGTTTAAATTTCCTTGATTAAGAGATAGAATATAAATTGACTGTAACTAACATCTCTATATTTCTAGCAAATCACTCTGCAATTAGTTCTAAAAGAAAAAGGTAAGACTCACTTCCAAATGAAATCTACTATCCATTTCAGGTTCCTTATTAATCAACATCTAGACTCCTCTGTTTTATCCTCAAGGCCTGTGTCATATATCCATTAAGTGAGAATACAAAATGTTCTGTGTGAATTGATCTAAGAGGTTTATCACTTGTACTACATACATAATTTCCCACCTCCTCCAACTTTCTTCACCATCTTCCAACTTCCATATGCATTTGATGAAATAAATAATTATCCAGATTTACTTGTTGTTACTATTAACCACAGCTAGGCTATCTTGCTGTGCTTCAGAAGGCTGATATTAAACTCGTCTAAAGGAAGTTAAGCACAGTTATCATAACAAAACTACATTGTTGATTGTCTCTGTGTATCTAAAGAAAAATGTCTCTGTGTTTAAATAGTTCATTGGGATGGGGCCATAATTCTCCATGAAGTCATAAGAGAACAATCCTGCACCAAGCTTGATGGAACCATTTAGATAGAGATGGACTATTTGACACAGCAAAATCTGACACCTGCATTTTTATCTGAAATCTCAGAGCCAGACAAGTGGGCTCATGAGAGCTATAGTGCAGATCCAGCCAATTATTCCCAATGAGATAACCCACCTATATGAAAGTATTTCCAAGTTTACATAGCTTAACTGCATTGCTCCTCTATATAGATCAAGCACTTCAAAAAAATTTTCCTTCAAAAAAAATATTTCTATAACTTAAGTGAAAAGATTGGTCTAGATGGTCTTATTTTCAGTAATAAGGGAGAGACAATCTTACTCCCACAGGGCTGTTGGAACCATGGTCAAGTAAGAATACTTACTGGAGGATATTACCAGCCAAATAAAATTTAGGGAAGTGAAAAGCTGTTAATCAAAGAAATCTCAACTAATTACATGTGAGCTGAGACTTAGCTTCCTGGCAACTCCACTCAGAACAGGACTTGAAACCTTACTTTAGAACAAAGGCTGGCAAAGGAACCCAAGGTTATAGTAAAAAAAATATATTGGGGTCCAATGCTCAATAATTTTTCTACAGGAGTTTGATGAAATAATTAGAAATATATATATATACACACACACATTTGAAAACTGAAATATTTTTAAAGCCTCTAAGAGGTTGACTAAGTGAAAGATTGTAAAATATTTAGAGGAAAAGAATAGTTCTCATGCAAAGGTAAGCTAAGAAACTGGAACACATTTGCTTATATTTTAATTGCACTTCAGTGTTATAAATGGTCCTAGCATAGATGTTCTCTCTGGCATTCTGCATTGATTTGTCTTGACTGTCCATTTTCCCTGATGATGGGGAAAATAGCAAACTCATAGTATAATGTCACTTGTTGACTGACTGAACGGTTGATTGCCTTAAAGTTTATGTCAGCCTAAAACACTTGAAAGCAATATTCAAAAGTAAATATTAATAATAATAGATGTCCAGCCAGTGCATATCTTCTTCATAAAAACATTTTAATTTTTGAAAATGATAGAGTGAGTGCCGGGAACTTTTCAACAGCTATAGAAAAATTGAAAAGGAAAAATGTATATATAGCCAGATGGATATGAACACATAAACACTTCATATTTAAAAACATGAGACAGTCCATCATCCTCACTCACAAAGAGAAAAGTTTCCCCTTTACTTCTGAATATAAAGCAGTTTCCCTTTATTGTGGTTTGGAATTGTACGGCCCCCAGAAAGTCATGTTCTTAAAGTTAATCCATTTCTTTGGGCGTAGACCCATTCTAAGTAGGATCTTCTGATGAGGGTACTTCAGTTAAGGTGTGACCCACCTCACTCAGGATGGGTCTTAATCATCTTACTGGAATCCCTTATAAAGAAAATGAATATCTCTCTCTCCCTCTCTCTCTCTCCCTCTCTCTCTCTCTATATATATATATATAAGCAAACAGCTGAAGCCAACAAAACCTGGAAGAGAAGGGAGAGACCAGCAGACACTGGCTGTACCATGCCAAGTGGCAGAGGAGGAAAGGATCACTGGTAACCAGACTTTGGGAAGAAGGCATTGCCTCGATTATGCCTTGGTTTGGACATTTTCTCAACCTAAAAAGAGTAAGCTAATAAATTCCCATTGTTAAGCTGAACTATTTCATTGCGACTGCTTTAAGCAGCCAAGGAAACTAAAGCATCTATTTTATGTCATTTTATTTTATGAGATTCTGAATAGGCATTGAAAAATTAAGGCTAAACACAGGATTATATGTCACCACATTATATTTTTATTCCTTCATCCCAACTAAAACTCATCTTCTGTTTTTCTCACTTACCCAAATATAACAGAGATCAGCTTTCCACCTTCTCAAGGTCTTCCCTGATAACCACTCCAGAGAAACAGAGCCAATAGGATCTATACACACATACACACACACAGACAAAGAGAGAAACAGAGAATACAGTTCATAACTGGTATTGTATTTATTTGTTGATTTTATTTTCTCTTTTATTTTCTTTAATACATCACTCATTTATGTCTTCTTTTTCCACCTAAGTTATTGCGAGGTGCCAAATGATTAGTTAAAGGAGAAATTAACATTTGATCAAGGAAGGCTTGGGGAGAATAGGATAAAGCTAGTCTTTGAAGGGGAAGGTTTAGATAGGAAAAAAAAACAAACGAATGTTTTACTATTCCAGACAAAGGACTACAGTGTACGGCACAGTGCAGAGAAAAGTTTTATATGAATATCTATTCAGTTTTTTTTTCTTTCCATTACTTACTTTAATTCTTCTACACATCCATCCATCCAACAAGCATGAATAGGGTGAACACTATGTTCTACATGTCATGCTAAACTTCTGAGATGCTGAATAAAATAATACACAGTTATCTACAGTTGTCTTCAAAAGAGTGAGTATGACATATGTGGAACAGATTTAATATACATCTGCATTATGCACTAAATCCTCACAAACTATAGGAGATCATCCATAACGCAGGCTATTGTTGAGCAGATGCTGTAAACAAATGATGTAAGGCTAAGTGAGGAAGCAGTGACATGTCTTATGACTTACTGAGCCATTTAAAATGAGCAATGAGCCAAAGCAAGATTCCTATAGAGAAAGAATCAATAATGAATACATTATCATACATATTTCTTAAGACAAGGGTAATAATCATGTGGCATTCACTTCAGCTACTAAATAATTTTAAGGAGCCCTCCTCTTACCCCCCTCCATAGACTCTAACATACCTGTTTTTAGTACAAAATAGAGACATCTCAACTGCTATCATCATAACTCTGTTCAACTTTAGCTGCTCAGTACATTTTTCAGGTTCCATCAGCTCATTTAAACCTTCAGAGAGAAAATGGCAATTGAGCATGAATTTTACATTAAAACAACTGCTCTGACAAGAAGCATTGTGGCTTTCCACCATTTCATCAACTGTGCTATAGCCTGAGAACTTACAAAGGATAAATAAGCAAATTCTTTATCTTTTCTCTTATTTTCCAATCCCAAATGAAATGCTAACCATATTTTCCTTATATTGTTAAAAAAGGATTATTTACATCTCTTTAAATTACATTGTTTAAAATTAATGTTAAGATATAATTTATCCTACTATTCATGATTTACATTAATCAGTGCTTTTATCTAATATTCCCTGAATTTATTATCATTTGGTAGGAAAATTACTCATTTCCAATAAATAGTTGTATCATACATTCAAGAACATTCACTAGGGGAAAAAAATTAAAGGAAAAAGTAAACAGTAGTGCAGGTTACTCTGGCCACATTTTTGCTTACTGGCTTAATGCCCAGGGTTGACCTTGAAATGACAAACACAATTCTGCTGTTCCCTCAGCCAGTCTATGTTTCCTCATGACTTTTGTAGTTTTATAGTCACATCCAAGCAGGAGGCAATCCTAGTGATTAAAAATATGTATGTATGTATTTTAGATTTGTAAAGCTTGGTAACTGATGGAATTGGGTGAGGGGTACATGGGGCTTCATTGTAGTATCTTGGCATAACTGGATGTTTGAAATTTTCCATAATACAAATTTAAACATAAAGTAAATATGCACACACATTCACGTGGTCACTGTTTATTTTGCCAAAGGGCTGCTGATGCAAAGTACCAGAAATAGGTTGGCTTTTATAAAGGGGATTTATTTGGGGTAAAAGCTTACAGTCCTGAGGCTGTGAAATGCCAAAATCAAGGCAATATCAGAAGTACTTTCTTATCAAAGCAGTTACTGTTGATTCTGGCGTGTTGTCACCTGGTGAAGCAAAATGGCTGGCCATCTCTGCCGAGGTCTCCGTCTTCCCCATCAGAATCTACCGTCTCCAGGTGCTCAGCTATGGGCAACCAGGCATAGGGCTTTTTTCTCTTTCCCGGCCTCCTCTATCAGTCTCAGCTGCTCCACTTTCTTCCTGAGTTCATGTGTAAGGTATAAGGCATTTGCCCTACCTCTCCCAGGGCCTCGGTTTTTTGACCCTCCAGGACTTTGCTTTCCTGCAATCCTCCCTCTCACATGGCAGGATCCTGTATATCTCTGTTTTCTATCAGGCACAGCAAGAGGGTGGGGACTAAACCTGAGTCATGCCTCACTGATGTAGTCCAATCAAATAGGGTTTCACACCACAGAAATAGATAAGTTTAAGAACATAATCTTTTTGGGACTCCTAAAAGAATTTCAAACTGTCAAGGTCACCAAAGGAAAAAAAGTGATTGTTTTTTAAAAATTCCACTATAGCACATTTCAAGAACTTGGCCAGCATTTATCTAGCATTTGTAGGTGCCATAAACCTTTCTTTTCATCAGGCTTCAAATTCCTGCTTTGGAGATCCTGCAGACTATGAATCCTCAGTTCTTCTGCTTTCTTGCTTCCAGAATTTCATTACAAGGGTGTATAAATAAGTGCTATATCTTTGTTCAAGACATGCAGAGCTGAGACTGTAGCTTACATGTGAATAGGGTCTAAATTCTGTATAATGGGCCAATATCATACATATTGAAAATCATGCAAAATTTATTTACTGCCTTACTGAGGCAAAGAGGGAGATGATTTCCAATGTCACTAACAGAACTTAAAAATATTTATGACTTGACCTCACTTACTTCCTAACTTAGCTGAGGAAAAGAAGTTAATCTGAGACCTCATTTTACTCTGGCTCTTTAATTTCCCAAGATGGAACTCATCAAGCTACTCCTTACCACCCAGCTTCAAAGGGAAAGTTCACACATTCATGGAGATCTTTCTTCAGCATTGCTAAGCTTTAAAATCAAATACAAGGATAAAATATCCCCTTATTTTATATAGCAGTTGATTTTAGTGAGGACCTGTAGGCCAAAACATTCTCTTTATTAACTTCCCCTAATTCTAGACTTAAGAAGTAAATGTCATCCTTCCCTCTTAGCCATTGATTTTACTCTATATAGTCAATTTTCCATTCTGTTATCTTGAGATTCATTCTTCACCATACTTCCAAATTCTGGACAAAAAGAGGATAAGTGATGTTGCCTTTTACAGTTCATTAGCTTTAACAAATACCATAGCTGATACTTATGCAAACACCATCCTACCTGCTGTTCTGTACCTCATTGTATTGCTTTCCTGCTGTTTTTACAGGTGGTATTTAGGCACTGCTTCTCTGAGATACATCATCATCACTGCATAATTGTCACAGACTTCCAGGCACAAATCTGAGGACAAAAATTAGCATGGAAAAAAATAACAATAGAAATGTCAAAAGTTCACATAGCACAAAAATAAGCATATTTAGGAAAACCAACATCTTTTAAAAACATTGGAAAGAAATTACTATAGTCTTATTTTTACACACAATATTATTTTATTCCTAAATTGGATATATTTGTTAAAACACTGAAGTACTCTCTTTTTTTCTTCATTAGGCTACGGTATGCTATCGTCATTCCTAAAATACACAACATTTTGCACCACCTGAACATTCCATTTAGATATAGTTGTTTGGTGTTCTGCCATTGCATTCTGCTAACCTGTAATGATTATCAGTAGTTAAAAAATGAACATAGCTTTTCTTTTAGGGTCACTCTGAAAGTTGTGAAATCAGGCATTTAATTTCAAAAACGATGGTGCCAGAAGCAAAGTTAAATGTAAACCAACCTTTTCTAAAACAAGCACACAATAAAATGAAATTTAAAAACTCCCTATCCTTCCCATGGTTAATCGATATATTTGTTCATTAAGTAAATAATTACTCAATTTCTACTATATGCCAAGCCCTGAGGATATACTGCCTTATAAGACAGCTAGGACTTACACAGTACAGAATTTCTTGAAACAGTGAAAGTGGGATTTATGAAATTAGACCAAGTTTCCATTATTAAGGGTGAAGTAATAGTGTCAGCAAGCTGTGCTATAAGGAGCATAGAGTTTATTGTCCTGGTGCTGCCATTAGGCTAGGTAGTTCCATAGGTAACTGAGGATTATGTTTAGGTATCACCAGGGCAAGCCATCAGACCTCACAGTGAAAGAAATCAACAAGGCTCTGAAAATGAATAGAGGCTGAGTTACCTAAAACTGCAGTTCTCCAAATCACCAACTCCTTCATTCTTTTCTTTATCCTAAACCTTCTCCTGGGACTGTCTTCTTCAGCATGTAGAGAAAGTTTTCTAGTGAAAATTTTCCATGGCTGGCAGAACCTACTGCAGATGCAGAGACTCTGTGTCTACAAAGACCATGGAACCTAACTTAACACAATCAGTTTAGCTGCTTCAGTAGGTGAAACTCTTTAGTTATTAGAGTTGTTATCAGAAGTTTTGATTTTATCCCTTACACTTTGTATAGTCCATCAGATTTCCTTTTGAACCACAACCTAAATATAACTCTACCTTCTAAACACTGTCCTCATAAAGGAAAAATACCATTTTTCCTTTATTTTTAATGTTTTCCTGACAATGAAAAAAGAAAAACAAAAAAAGAAATGAAAAATGTCCAGAATGTATCAATGCTAAATTGGTTCAAGTAAAAATCACCATGGTGGGTCATGAAAATGACTGCATTCAAATGGTCATATTGAAAATTCCAGATTCTTCATTTCTGATTTTTCCAGGCAAGTCTGGCAGAAACTAAATTCTAATATGGAAAAAAAAATACTGCTATTGCTTGTTAATGGATGTCATTTCATTACATTGGAAATTATTTTATATGTAGATATAACTATATTTCTCATGTTTGAGTGGAAGAAAAACAAAAACCCCAAAATATTTCTGTTGGCATTCTGCCACTTAAGATGAGTCTGTGTCAAATCTCCGTCATCAGTGTCAACACTCAAAGACTCCATTATCTCCAAGAAATCAAACACATGCCCTCTTCGCTTCTGGAAGGAAGGAACTTGTCATTTTCAGTGTCTGCGAGTTGCTTCTTCCAGAGAGCAATCAATTATTGATTGTGTAAGATTTCATAAACAAAACCAAATATGGGCAGATGATTAATCATTCATTTCTGATTCACCTTGAGAGACTAGACCAATGATAACAAAAGCAAAACATTAACTCTGTTTCCTGTTCATTCTGTGCATGTTCAGCAAATGAATGTTCTATGCATAGGAATTCTTGCACTGTCAGCTGAGTTAGTCATTGAAAAAAACCATCCAGAGAGTGAAAATGACATCTTGAGAGCATCTACTATGTGCCAGGTCAGGTGATCTATGTATCTTTATGAGTTATTGTGCTGAACATCAATTCCTTTTTCCTTCTTAAATTTTTTAAAATAAGGTTTACCTGATTGGATTCCAATCCTGAGTGCATTACTGACTTGACATGTGATCTGGGGAAATTTTATAACCACTATTTGATTCACTGACCTTATCTCCAAAATGGGGATAACATATGAAACTATTACATAAGATTGTTGTGAGAACACACACACACATACCCAAATGCATATATGTACACACACACACTGTTTCAGTCCAAGTCCAAAAAGAGGAGCAGAACCAGTAAGATATATAAGCACATATAAATTTAATGGATTTGTTACAGGAAATTAGCCTTCCACAACTTTGGGAGCTAGTTAAGCAGTTCTTTTAAAGCAGGTCAACACTGCATCAGAGGCTGGAGCTTGCAGTCGCCAAGACAGGCATCCAAATCTCTCAAGAATCTTCCTTGTGGTCTTTCCTAACAAGAATCATACAAGAAAGGAAATTCTGGGAAATGTAGTTCATCCTAGCCAAGTTGACACATTATAAAGGCACCTTATACACATGTGTTTATATGCACGTGTGTGTGTATATATATACATGTATATACACACGTGCAAGCACATATACTACATGTACATGTATAATGGAGTGGGTTTTCTTCTAGCTTTCTTAAATTAACTAATAGTTTCTGCTGTATTACTGTGTTTTCAAATTTTACTCTTTGTCTCCCAGGAATTTGGTAAGAGTCTGGTTCTCAATGCATGAATTTCATGATATACTATATGGATAAATTTTATGGGTGATGGAGAAACGCTCATGCCAAATTTAAAATTAAAACTTGGTAGAACAAATAACAATTGAAATAAAGGTACAATTTATAAAAGACATTATTTCTAAAAAGCCTTCAAAGTTAGTAATAACCCTGATAAGTTGAAATTTGTAACCTGCATTAAACTTGATGCGGCTTCTGCCTCTCTACAAATTAAATTAAATTGTGCCCCCAAAAATCCCACTTTAATCTCTCATATGTAAAAAGTCCAAGAATGTAGCTTTGACTTTTCTGAGTTCTTATTTTTTTCCATCATATTCCAAGAGGATAGATTTCATTTTGGGGTAATTTCTTTCCCACATGTATTCCATACAGAGTCATTTTATTCTTGCTGAGGGAAAGGTACTTTGCAGTTCAGGATAGAGTAAACTTATCATTAATTTCTCAATTAAGTTTATCTTCAGGTGAATAAGTACAAAATCAGGTACTCTGACAGTGTATTAAACCACTTAACTTTTATTAGTTGTTAGTTTTATTCTTCAATTATCAGTATTAGTTTTCATTCTTTAGTAGTAATATAGTGACTATTTTGTTAAATTCTTATAATTGACTTTTTTCAACATTTTATTTTTTATTTTTAAAGAAGTTTTAGATTACAGAATGTTACATCAAAAATATAAGAGATTTCCTTATTCCCCCTCCCCCCCCCACACACATGCCTTCCCACATTAACATCGTTCATTAGTGTGGTACATTCGTTACAATTGATGAACACATATTGAAGCATTGCTACTAACCATGGACTATCGTTTACATTATAATTTATACTTTGCTCTACACAATTTTATAGATTTTTGAGAAAATGTTAAATGGCAGTATCCATCATTATAATGTCATGCAGGACAATTCCAATATCCAAAAATGCCCCTATGTCCATTGTGCCTTGAGCGGTGCATGAACCTGGGGGAACACCACAGTCACAAGCCTTGAATGACTAGAACAGTGTTTTAAGCAGTGATATATGCAATATTGACCAAGATGCATATTTTGTAAACAGCATTCAAACCCCGTAGAATGGGATTATGATTATGATTTAGTATAAGGTCTGTGGTGGAGCCCAGGATCTGCATTTTTAATAACACCAGAAATGATTCTCATGTGGGTTGCCCTAAGTTTACACTTTGAGAACATTATTTTAGAAAATTATTTTAGAAAATAGCATGAGGTCAAGGTAAGACTGGCTTCAAAGAGAAAGTTATATATGTGGATATATCCCCAAAGTGTGAGGAATGTTAAAGAAATACCTTTCTCTTTCATAAAGATTTGCCTAATAACATTTTACATTTGTTTGCTTATTGCATCTTGAGTTCCAGAATCAATTGGTATTAGACCATACTTTATTTCTGGTTGGATACTGGGAATAAAAAGTCATATGATGCTTATTGTTGAACAATATTTGCCCCTAGCAACATATAGAAAACATATTCTTGAAAAGGTCAGCACTGTGGAACTATGGTGTGAGAAACAAGTAATCAGCATATTTAGATAGTTAGGGGTCATTTTGCTCAAAACTTGAGGTTACTTAAGGGCTTCAGTTGTGTTTACTTCTTGAATGTAGAAACGTTCAATCCAATTTGTATGTCTTTTTCAAACTTTTTCTTAAGGTGCATATTTTCCTAAAAGTGAAGTTTAGGTATATGCACCATTTCTCATATTTAATTATTGCTCACTTTTATAATTTCAGGAAAAACATGGTATGCAAATACAAAGCAACACCATACAAATTTCTTTTGTCATGATTTTATTTTATCTTATTTTATTTTACCAGAGGCAGGAATTCACTTTATTTTTTTAAATTAATTTTTTATTTATTTTTTATATATCTATATACATTTTTAGGATACATTGATTACACAAATGTTACACAGAGATTCCAGGAGTACCCATATGCCACCCCCCCACCCCTCCCACAACCCCCCACATGCACATCCTTAAGTGTGGCATAACGCCTCTGTTAGTTACACACATTTTGGGGCTTGTCATGATTTTAGTAGAAAAGAAAAACAAAGAAACATGAAAGGAAATATTCATCATATTATACCATTGCCATTATTGTTTACTTAGAATATTCTATAAGTTATATAAAACTAATACTAAAACTACTATGTGAATATAGTAAGTCACAGAATGCAGGGTTAATGTAACATAGTATCAATTATTTTTTATATACTAGCAATAAACCATTGGAAACACAATTTTAGATATTTACAATATTAATTAAAATCATAAAATAATCAGAAATATATTGGAAAAGACTTTCATGACATCTACACTGAAAACACTGAAGAGTGTGGGATCAATTGTAAAGGACCTCAAGAAATGATGCTAAAATGTGTGTGGAAATTCAAACAAATTAGAAGAGCTAAAATGATTTTCAAAGAAAAAAAGAAAAAAATTTTGGAGGATTTATTCTACCTAATATAAAAACTGACAATAAAGCTATAGTCATTAAAAGAGTGTGGTATTGATGAAGGATAAGTATATAGATAAATTAAACAGTATTGATATCCCAGACATAGATCCAAACATGTGTGTTCAATTGATATTTGACAAAGGGACTAAGGCAATTCCATTGAGAAAGAAAAGTATTTTTTAAAAGGTGCTAAAATAATTGGATATCCATTATAGAAAAAAAATTATTGATCATTATGGTAGACAGCATAATCTACCCCTCCCCAAATTTTACACACTCTAATCACTGGAACCTGTGAATATGTTAACCTACATTACAAAAGGACTTTTAATTATGATTAAGGTTAAGGACCTTAAAATGGGGAGATTATCCTGGATTATATGGTTTAGTCCGATCTAATCACATGATCACGCAAAAGGGGAGAAACTTTTCAACCTGTTTCACATGAGATATATTAAGAGGGACTCCATCTATCTTTGCTGGCTTTGAAAATGGAGGAAAGGGGCCTCGGACTAAGGAATATGGACATCCTTTAAAGGTTTGTGACATCTACAGTGAAATGATTTTTGACAAGGTGGTCCAGCCCTCCTAGATGGGCCAGAACAATGTATTCAACAAATGATGCTGGGAGAACTGGATAGCCATATCCAAAAGAAAAAAAGAAGACCCCTATCTCAAACCATATACAAATATTAACTCCAAATGGATCAAACACCTAAATATAAAAGTGACAACCATAAAACTCCTAGAAGAAATTGTAGGAAAACATCTTCAAGACCTTGCGGTAGGTGGTAGTTTCTTAAACCTTACATCCAAAGCATGAGCATCAAAAGAAAAAATAGATAAATGGGACTCCCTCAAAATTAAACACTTTTGCACCTAAAAGGACTTTTTCAAAAGGGTGAAAAGGCAGCCAAATCAATGGGAGAAAATATTTGGCAATCACATATCCAATAAGGATTTAATTTCCATGATATACAGAGCGGTCATACAACTCAACAATAAAGACAAACAACTCAAACTAAAAAAATGGGCAAAACATTTTAACTGTCCAAGGAAGAAATACAAATGGTGAAGAAACACATGAAAAAGTTCAACATCACTAGCAATTAAGGAAATGCAAATCAAAACTACAATGTGATATCATTTCACACCTATTAGACTGACCCACTATTGAATAGTGAGAAAACTGTAAATGTTGGAGAGGATGTGGAGTGATAGGAACACTTATTCACTGTTGATGGGAATGTGGACTGTTACAGCCACTGTGGAAGACTGTTTAGCAGTTCCTAAGGACCCTGAATTTAGACTTGCCATGTGACCTGGCAATACCATTACTAGGTATATATCCAAAAGAACTGAGAGCAGAAACATAAACAGACATCAGTACACGGACGTTCGTAGTAGTACTATCCACAACTGGCAAAAGTTGGAAATAACCCAGGTGTCCATCAACTGATGAATGGATTAGCAAATTTTGGTTTATACATATGATGGAATATTATACAACAGTAAGAAGAAATGAAGTCGTGAAGCATATGATAACATGGATGAACCTGAAGGACATTATGTTGAGTGAAGCAAACCAGACACAAAAGGACAAATACTGTATGATTGCACTATTATGAACTAAATATATTGTGTAAACTTATGGCATTAATAATTAGAATATAGGTCACCAGAAAATAGAATGTGGTTAGAGAATGGAGAGGTAAGGTTTAATCTGTGCAAAATTGATAAAAATGTTGTTTGTAAATCTTTGGAAATGAATAGAAGTGTTGAAAGTACATCGTGGTGTTTGTAACTAGCAGTGCTATTGTATGGGTATGATAGTGGTTGAAAGGGATAGTCTAAGGTCAGGTATATTATTAGAAGGAAAGCTAAAAACTGTATCATGGTACTGCATATGACAGTAAAACCTCATGTAAAACACGAATGTGGGTGATATTGCATATGTAAGACTGTTTTTATAAAATATGATTACTAATATCCTAGAGAGAAGGAAAAAGAATAGGAGATATCTATGGCAGAGGAAGCATAGAGAGATTGGGAGGTGATGAGTTTTGTTTGTTTGTTGTTTATTATTATTGTTGGAATAATGAAAGTGCTCTAAGAATGATTGACGGGATGATGCACAATATGTGATTATACCAGATACCATTGATTGTACACTTTAGATGGATTTATGCTTAATTAATATGTACCAATAAAATTGATTTGTTAAAAAAAAACGCTTGTGACTACCCTCAGCTGATATGCAGTAATGAAACACGGACCTTTGTCCTTAGCCCTACAACCACAAGGAACTGAATTCTGCCATCGACTCAAATGAACAAGAAAAAGATTCTTCCTTAGGGACTCCAGAAAGGAATGCAGCCATACCAAAATCTTAGCTTATGCCCAGTGAGACCCATGTCAGATTTCCAACCTCTGGAACCTTAAAGTAATAAATTTATGTTGTTAAACCATGAAGAGTATTATGATTTGTGAACACAGTAATAGAAAAGCAATACAACCATATACAAAAATTAATTTTAAATATATAACAGAACAAAATGTAAAATAAAAATCACTAAAGCTCCTAGATGAAAAAAGAAAGAAAATCTTTACAAATTTTGAAAGTCAAAGTTTTCAGAGAACTCACAGAAAAGCATAAAACAAATTGAACAAAAGGAACAAATTCAAATTTATTAAAATTGGAACTATTTGCTCTTCATGGATCATCATTAAGAAATCCAAAAAGTATGCCTCAAATTGGGAGGAATATTCATGAAACATATCTAACAACAAAGTATATATAATGATGTCAAAAAATTAAAAATAGGAAAATATTTTATGAAAAGACATGCAAAATGGCCAAAAGCACAAGAAAAAAATGCTCAAATTCACTTTGCTTGGGGCAATGTTCTCTAGGAGGTTGTACGTGGTCTAAATCAGCATTCACTCTATGGTGTTGTTTCTCCCATAGCCATGATTAATGAAGCCAGGTATCAAAGGGTGGAAATGGAATGGCACCACTCACCATTACCTCTAGTGATCTACCAGAAAAATTTTTGATTCCCCTTAAAGTTAAGTTCTGCTGGTCTACAGGTCTCAGATCCAAAATGAAGGGAACTTCTACCAGGAGACACAACAATGATTCTAGTTACTGTTAAGACTGCCATCAGCCACTTTGGGATCCTCATGCCTCTTAATCAACAGGCATTGAAGGGAAAATAAAACTGCTACTACACAATGGAGGAAAGAAAAGTTTGTCTGGAATACAGGAGATCCCTTAATGTGTTTTGTATTACTACGATGCTCTTGCCATTAAAATCAATGGAAAACTGCAACAACCCAATCCAGGCAGTACTGCAAATGGTACAAAAACTTTGGGAATGAAGGTTTGGGTCACTCCACCAGGCAAAGAACCATGACCAGCTGATGTACTGGCTGAGGATAAAGGAAAGATGGAACGGATAGTGAGCTATAGCCACTTGGCCAGTTTACAGAAAAATGAGCTGTAATGGTTATGAGTATTACTTCCTTGTTTTTTTATGAATATATTTGTATTTATACACATACAGTAAATCATTATTTTCTTTCCTATCTTATTACCTATCATTTAACATAAGTTTCATTAACTCTATGTCATAGTACTTAAGTTATAGGATACCAAGTTTAAGTGTGACTATTACCCAAGGGCTTTTACCTTCTTTTGGAGAAAGTGTGTTTCTGCATGTACACAGGACAGTTGAATTATGTTAGGAGAAAATTACTGTTATTGTTCATACTTAGAGATTAAATATAGTTTAAAGAGATGTATTTGGGTGCCAATTTCACAAGGTTTGAATTCTAATGGTTAAGTTCATATGTCAACTTGGCTAGGTTATGGTGTCCAGTGGTTTGCCAACAAGCACTGGCCTGATAGAAGATATTTCATGAATTTAAATCATCAGTCACTTGATTGCATCTATGGCAAATTATATCAATAATCATCAATTGAGCTTGCATTTAGCAATGAAAAAAGTCTCTTTCACACAGTTGAAGGCCTCAGAGGGAGAACTGGTGATTTCAGCAATCAGAAAGAAGAATTTCCATCTCTGCATCATGTAGCCAGCTTTCCTGGGGAACTCATTGAAACCTTCATCAGCATTCCCAAATTGCACTCTGTCCTGTGGAATTCAGACTTTGCCAACTCCTATAATAAATCTCATAATATTTATATATATATCCTCTTAGTTCTGTTTCCCTGGAGAACCCTGACTAATATATCAAAGTGTTGGTGAGATGAAGAGTAACTAGAACTCTAATACACTGCTGGTAAAAATGTAAACTGGTAAAACTCTGGAAAAATCGTCAGCATTTCCTGGACAAATTAAATGTAGGCCTATTAGGACCCTGTCAATTCCTTCTCTAGGTATTTTCCCAAGGGAAATGAAAATATATATCCATACAAACACTTGTACTTTATTCACAATATACAAAACTGGCCCGGCTAGATAGCTCAGTGGATAAAGAGCGCGCTGGGATACCACATGGGAGGCCCTGGGTTCGGTTCCCAGGTACCTCTCCTAGCGGGCAGACCGCCTTGAGAATGGCAAGCCGCCATGGGCAGGCCAGAGCCGCCGTGGGCAGGGCAAAAAGCTGCCACGGACAGGGCAAAAGCCGCCACGGGCAGGGCAGGTCGCCTGT
>PVKH010006505.1:10348-21093 GCA_004027955.1 Chaetophractus vellerosus | reverse complement strand
CCTGCCCTGCCCGTGGCGGCTTTTGCCTGTCCGTGGCAGCTTTTTGCCCTGCCCACGGCGGCTCCGGCCCGCCCATGGCGGCTTGCCACTCTCAAGGCGGTCTGCCCGCTAGGAGAGGTCCCCGGGAACCGAACCCAGGGCCTCCCATGTGGTTTCCCAGCGAGCTCTTTATCCACTGAGCTATCTAGCCGGGCCCCCAGCAGCTTTTAGCAAACTAAAATAGTGTGCCTTTTATGATAATTTATGAAAATTATAAACTTTGTATCAAAAGAGCTCTGTTTGATTATTTTAACCAGCTATGTTTTAACTCTTAAATATTTCTATAAATTAAACTTATACCCATTATTATTTGGTAAAAAGAAGTAATGGTATCCTCTTCCCACTTTGATTATATATGACTTTGTGACTCAATTAAAAAAACTTGCACCATGACATATCATTTGTCATCTAATTTCTCAATATTTCATCAGACTTCACTGGTGGACATTTTGAACGAGTCCAGGTTGTTTGGGTTCTTATTTCAATTGTATGTGATCAGTGGTTATAAATGTACTATTGCTGATGCTAATGACAACAATAGCGATTAATTTGGCAACATTTTATATTTTTAGGACTTTACAGTTTATGAAACACTATCATTCATACTACTTCCATTCTTTCTCAGAACAAATTTGTGGAAAAGATGAAGTAGGTATACTATCTTAGTTTTTATACAGTAAAAACTAAAGCTGATAATTCTTAGGTTAGTTCGTCTCATATTCTATAATGTTTGGGTTTATTATTAAGTGCTCAGTGCTTTACCTAGTATATTTCACAATGGTAGAATCCTGTAGTAAACTAAATAATGAGTTCTGGAAAATTGTTGATATATTTTAATTCATGTTGGATGCAAATATCAAATTTGCTGTAATATCTTTCTCTGACTTTCACATTAATGAGGAAGAAAAAGAAAAAATCTCAAATATAAAATAATAATTTTCTATTATATTTTATTTTAATGCAAATGAATAAAAATAATTATAAAATATAAGATCATACAAAATGAAAGTTGTATTTTTAAAGTAAATTAGAGTGTTTATAAATTATGTGTTTATAAGTTTTGGATGAAGTAATAAGAGAGCTTACAATTCCAAGAAACTTAAAGTTGAATCATTTTAAAGTGACTCTGTTTCCAACTTACCATGAAAATATTCTTGTACTAAGAACTCAAACTGAAATAGAACAAATAGCATTTATTGGTTAATTCTCAAATAGTATGTCACTTTAATGAAAACCTTCAATTTCATAATTTTGAATCTTGCTACATATCCATTTATCATCAAAAGTATACACCATACACAATAAATTGTTTTTAGATGATTACAAAGGCAAAATTCTTTTGAGATATGGTCTGAACAAGATATGAAATAACTAAGGTGATATTGGAAAAAGAAATTTAAAACAGCTGAGAACACCTTTGAATTCTTTATGTCTTTATTATTTTGGGTATGTATTTTTCTAAAGGGATTAATAAAATGTACATATTGTCCATCTACAAAATTTACTTTAGCAGATACGAACTTTAAATATACAAAGTATCTACCATTTAAGAAAAATATCTTGCTGTCTTGCACAATTAACAAAGTTCAATAGTGTTCATCCATTCATGCATTAAACAAGCACAAAGCCTTCTCTATTGGCTGAAATATACTCAGAGCAATAGTAGTTAATTATTTACCAAATGACAATTTGGCAGTTTGAAGACTGAACAATTGTCCAATTCTCTTGTTACAAATGCCTTCCTGAATCTATGGTGTTGGTAATAATGATAATGTAAAGAACTTCACCATTTATTGGGCACTTACATAACAGGTAGATTCTTGGCATCTAGTTTACCATTCTTATTTAACTTTTAAAGTAACCTTACCACAAATGATCCCTTAATTTTGTATCTAAGGGTTATGGCTGCATCAAATGAGATAATACTATTAAAGTTTACATGCTCTCAAATTTGTTCAAGTGTTTATTCCCTCTTTAAGGAAAAAATGCCTACACTTTATTGAGCAACTACCTGCTACCACATGCATTTGATATTTATTAGCAGTGCCATTTTAGAAACAAAAAGTGAGATTCAGTAGAGTAAATTAGTAGTTTGTTAGTTACACATCTAGGAAGTAGCCTAGGCAAGATTTAAACACAGATCAGTCTGTCTTTAAACTCACCCTATAATTCATACTGGAATTAATGTTTCTAAAAATAATGTTTTGAAAATTTAAGGGAAAGGTTAATGGCTAAAGAGGGAAAAAAAGGCCTAAATCAAGTATTAAAAATGTATTGTAATTTATCTTGTATCATTGTGTTTTAGATTTCCTTTTCTAAAACCTCTTCCATCTACTTATTCATGCAATATATATTTACTAAGAATCTACTACAAGATAGGCAGTGCTCTAAACATTGAGTTGTGCCAAATATTGCTGGCTTAGTAAAATGAGGTGACAATGAATTTGTTGGAAAATTGGGGTCATTTGAAGCTGTATGTATCCAAGAAATACATGTTCTTAAATTTAATCCATTTCTGTGTGTGTAAGTAGGATTTTTTGATGAGGTTACTTCAGTTAAAGGTGTGTCCCACCTCAATCAGGATGGGTCATAATCCTATTACTGTAGGCCTTTGTGAATAGGATGAATACAGAGAGAGGGGGGAAAAAAGCCACATCAACAAGAAGATGAAATCAATGACCTGGAAAAGAAGGGAGAGAATAGAAGACATTGTCCTGTGCCTTGCCTTGTGACACAGGAGCCAGAGATTGCTGGCAGCCGGTCTTCAGGAAGAAAGCATCACCTTGATTTGAACATTTGCCTGGTCTCAAAACTGTGAGCAAATAAATTTTCATTGTTTAACCAAACCCATTTCATGGTATATGCTTAAAGCAGCCTAGGAAACTAAAACAAAGGTGTTAGTACTAATTTAATATAAAAACTAAAAACTTGCCTTTTTAAAAAATAGAATGCACATCTTCCTTTAAATGGGCAAATTTGGTCCTTGCCCTCAATGCAGTTTATTTGGGGAGATGGTCATTAAATAAATAAAACTTGAATATAAACATACCATTATAACAAAAAGTTATAAGTCCTATGAAGCAACAACCAAGAGACTATAATGCCAGTGAAGCTGTTTGTAAAAATAAGTGCCACTTAAGAGGTGACCTGAAGTACAACAAGCTTAAGTACATGCCTAGCACAAGGAAACTTATAAGACAAAAAGGAGTTTGGTCACTTTGGTGAAATAAAAATTATACAATGAGGCTAGGGAAAAATTATTTCTGGAAAGAGAGGCATGGTGTAAGATTTAAAGAGAAATAGAGGTTAGATCTTACATAGTCTTATAGGATCTATTATTAAATTTGGATTTAATCCTAAATATAATGGAAAGATATTGATGGTTTTTAAGTAAGGGAGTAACTGATCTATATTAAAATAAATTTTAGAGGATTTAAGGGATGATTAGTGAAGAGGTGACTTAGGAAGCTATTGCAATAATCCAGGCATGAGACAATGGTGGCTTGAATTAGTGTGGCAGCATTAAGGATGGAAAGATGTGAATACAATAAAGTCATATTTTGAATTCAGACTCACAGCGACTGTATTTAGAGAAGAAGAAGAGAAAGGATTTCAGATTTCAGATTTTAGCATAATGAATTTCAGATGCCTGTGTGATATCTACATAGAAATGTCAAGTATGTAGTGGGGTATGAGAATTTAGAAAAGTAGCTGTGGTTAAAACGAATGCTTTAAAACTTTTCAAGCACACAAATTATTTTTAAAGCCATAGCAATAGATAAGATCATCAACCATATATTTATAGAGGTAAAAAGAAAGATGGTCTAGATCACAACTCTAAGGCAATTCAATATAGCCAAGGAGAAGGGAATTGGGAATATCTGTCTGAAAGTTAAAAGGGAAATCAGAAGTTTGGGGTGTGTCTCTGAGAAATTTTTTTAAAAAGCCAAGTTAATTAAGGGAATAAATTAATGAAGTTAAAGAAGGGAAGAACCTGAAGCAGACAGGTACAGGATGTATAAATTACTCTATTGAAGTAGTAGAACATCCAGGAAACAAAGTATATCTGAAAATATCAGAAGATTGAAAAATATCTGTCTCAATATCAAGGAGTAACTGATGTATGTATTATTATTGTGATTTGTGCTTCCCTGTTGAGATATATTAAACACAGAAAGGTCTTGGCCATCACGGAAAGGAGCTCACTGCTCTAGATATGATGAGAGTTTAGGGGACATGGTATACCTACACTCCTACCCTATATAGCAGATCCAAGGAGCAGCAAAGACAAAGAGACCTGGTGATCATTAGAGTTTCCTTATTTTCTAGGCTGAATTAAGTAACATTCCATGGGATCACAGAACTACCTGTTTTGACACCAATGGGAACATTTACCAAAACACACTCTAATCATCTGCTATTATCTTAGTCTTCTTCATTGTACTATACACAAAGTTAGGAAAGGTGTTTTTTAAAATTTATATCCCCAGTACCTAACTCATTGTGGTACACAGTAGCATTCAATTTAATGTTTATTAAATGAATAACACATGAAAGCACAATTGGAAATATAATCTTTCATTTTAGCCCAGTTGAACAGGTCAAGAAACAATGAGTGGTAAACCTAACAATATTTATTTTGGTTCTAGACAAGACAGAAATTTCAAATATTTAGAATGGGCCAAAAAGAAATGGTCTATTTTAATGAATTTATTTGAGAGAGCTGAGTTACGACTGGGAGAGATTTTACAGGTAAACTGAATTGACATAGTAGGTTGACTTCTATCCTAATATTATATGATATAGTCTCTGGTCTTCAAGGAATTAGTGATGTTTGAGAAGAAGAAAAATATTAGCTTTTATAAAGAACACTAAGATGGTGACAAAATTGAGAATGAAGAGGAAATGTGTATGAGTTAGCGCATGTCTTATTAGGCACTAGTTGTTTAAAATGGTGATTAAATATACGCATTATTAGTTACTAAAGATAAAATGATTTTTAAAAATTAATCTCTGTCTCTCACTTTCCCTCACTCTTTCTCTTGCCCTCTCTCTCAAAGAGAAAGGCATAATAGCAGATACAATTACTGATACAAGAACCTCGAATTTTGTAATTTGCAGGGGAAGTTCTATGCCACTTCTCTAAATCAAACAATTTCTTTAAAAAAAAAAGGTTGTGTAATGTCTGTATATCATCAGAAAATCAATTTATCATAAGTAATTAGAGTAAAAATTAACCCTCAAATTTCTGAAGCAGGGAGGAACAAAACATTGGTGGAGATTGGAAGAAGGAACCATTTAAAATAAATTCCATAGTGACTCAAATTCAGAAAATACAATGGTCAAATGACTCATTATGCAATGTATGAGGATAAAATGTTATTATTTTAAATGTGGTTAGACTAGCATATTTCTATATTAAAAAGTTATTACTTTGTCAGTGCTTCTTTTTCCAAATATACATATTTCTTCCTATGTATAATGTGAAACAACAAAATGTCACTAACCAATTCTTTTATCAATTTAACAGTTTTAATAGGTCAAGATATTAGACCATTTAAATATATTTATTGGCTATTAAATATATATTTATGATGGTATCTACTCAGCTTGACTATCATAACACATTCTTTATTGAAATATTAAATAATCTGGGCTTCAGTTGTTATCAAAAGATTGATATTCAATCACTTTATTAAAAGTACCTAATTCCTTGACAGATATTCTGCATTGTAAAATCTTTGGTTTACCTGTTTGAGAAAGAATGTACGTCTAGAGGATATCTACACTTATTTTATATGAGTGTAACATTTTTTTTATATAAACAAGGTGAACACAGATAAAATACAGCTTCATAGGCCATGAAAGCCACATGATATTTGGCTTTTACAAAGAGCAAAATTGGATCTTGTAGGATTTTGAACAGAGTAGTAATGATAGATTAAGACTATAGGTACCCCAGAAAAAGTCATGTACTTAGAGTTAATCCATTCCTGTGGGTATGAACATTTTGTAGGTGGGACCTGTTGATTAAATTACTTCAGTTAAGGGTTTTTGATTATATTACTTCATAAGTCATGACCCCAAGGTGGGTCTTGATCTTTTTAATAGAGTGCTTTACAAATACTGAAAACACACAGAGAAAGAGCCACAGGAGCTCAGAAAGGAACCCACAATTGTTGAGAGATAAAGCCACGAGAACAAGATGGTGAAGTCAACAGAGCCTATAAGAGAGAAAACCAGAGGAAGCCAGAAGCTGAAAGCAAGGCAATGCGGAGGAGAAGGGAGATAAAGCAGACGCTGCCATTGTATCCTGTCATATGACAGGAGTCCAGGATCCCAGCAGCTGGTCTTCTGGGACAAAAACATCAAACCTTGATTTGGACATTTTCACAGCCTCAGAACTCTATGTCAGCTTGTAAATTAATAAAACCCCATTGTAAAAGCAGACCCATTTCTTTTATATTGTGTTGGTAGCTTTTAGCAAATTAAAACAGTAGTATTAAAATCAGAGTTACATTTTTGAAGTATCACTTAGTTTGCTATGTTGAGAATAAAAAAAGACTGGACAAGGGCTTTGTGGGAAGATGGCACTGCAATATCAGTCAGAGTTCAATGCTTTCACAAAAACAATGGAGGAAGAGCCGAAAGAATCTGAGGTACCTGCTTTGGGAGTCAGGAATACCGGGCAGTGATACACAGCTCCCAGGAGGGTGAGGGACAGAGAGATAAAGAAGCCAAAACAACAAACTGTGAGTTCCCAAGCCCCAGTGGCAGCAGGGATAGGCTCCTCTCCCATACCCTCAAGAAATTAAGCTGGGGTAATACCACTGGCTCACTGCAGCTGACTGAAAGGGGAACAGACATCTTTCTCCCTGTCAGCTGTGTCATGAGAAAAGGGAGGGGGAGTCAGGGGGCTTTTCTTCAGAGAATTCAGCCAGCAGAGCCTGCTTTGAATCTCCACTCTGGAGATAACAGCACAGGAACACAGAAAAGCCCAGGCTGGAACACTTTTGTGGAAAGGTGCACTGATGAGTGCCATCTGCTGGCCAGTCTGATAATTGCATGGACTAAAACTGTTCTCTATTCTATCTGTAACCTAACCCCTGGGAGAGACTCTGCACCCCACTCGTGAGTCCCTGGGCCAATTTTGATAACTTAAGCTGGGCAATTTTAAAGACTTAGAATAATTTGAACCGAATATCAAAAAAGAGCTGTGAAAAAAATTAGGCAAGAGAGAGAAATTGGCCATCAAAGTAAATTCACCAACATATCAGATGCCTAGACATCAGCAAAAAATTACAAGGCATATTAGAAAATAGGAAGAGATGGCCTACTCAAAAAAACTAACCAAATATCCTGAAGAGTTACAGGATTTAAGACAACTAATCAGTGATAATCACACAATTCTCCTAAATCACTTCAAAGAAATTAAAGAAAATATAACTAAAGAAATAAAGGATATTAAGACACTGGGTGAGCATAGAGAACATTTTGAAAGACTGCAAAGAAAAGTAACAGACTTATGGGAATGAAAGGCATGATAGATGAGGTTAAAAATACTTTAGAGGCACATAAGAGCAGATTTGAATTGCTCAAAAACAGAATTAGTGATTGTGAAGACAGAACATCTGAACTGGAAAAGATAGGAAAACAGAAAGAGAAGAGAATGGAAAAAATGGAACAGAGTCCCAGGGAATTGAATGACATTGTGAAACGCACAAATATTCGTATGATTGGTGTCCAGGAAGGAGAAGAGAATGGAAAAGGGGTAGAAAGAATATGTGAGGAATAATGACTGAAAACATCCCAACCCTTATGAAAGACCCAAATATCAGTATCCAAGAAAAACAACACACACCAAACAGAATAAATCCAAAGAGACACCTACTATTCAGAATGTCAAATATCAGAGATAAAGAGAGGGTTCTGAAAGCAGCAAGAGAAAAGCAAAGCATCACATACAAGAGAAACTCAATAAGATTAAGTGCAGACCTCTCATCAGAAACCATGGAGGTGAGAATTGATATGATGTCTTTAAGGTACTTAAAGACTGTAAGTTTTCCCGCTAAGATCAGGAACAAGACAAGGATGCCCACTGTCACCATTGTTATTCAATATTGTGCTAGAGGTTTGAGCTAGAGCAATTAGGCTAGACAAAGAAATAAAAGGCACCCAAATAGGAAAGGAAGAAGAAAAACTTTCCCTGTTTGCTGATAATATGATCCTATATCTAGAAGCTCCTGAAAAATCCACAACAAAGTTACTAGAACTAATAGATGAGTTCAGCAAAGTGGCGGGATACAAAATTCATATGCAAAATTCAATAGCGTTTCTATATACTATTGCTGTGACATCTGAGGAGGAAATCAGAAAAAAAATTCCATTTATAATAGCAACTAAAACAATCAATTTTTTAACCAAGGACATAAATGGCCTGTATTCATAAAACTGCAAAACATTGCTAAAAAAAACTGGAGAAGACAAATAAATGGAAGGACGTGCTGTGTGCATGGATTGGAAGACTAAATATTGTTAAGATGTCAATCCTACCCAAACTGATTTACAGACTTAATGCAGTTCGGATAAAATCCCAACAGTCTTTTTTGCAAAAGTGAAAAAAACAATTATCAAATGTATTTGGAGGGGTACTGGGCCCCAAATAACCAAAAAGTTCTTAAGAAAGAAAAAAAACTTGGAAGACTCTAACTTCTGGACTTTAAAGCACATTACTTAGTCACAGTGGTAAAAACATCATGGTACTGGCATAAAGACAGACACATTGATCAATGGAACTGAATCAAGAACACAGAAATAGACCCTCACATCTATAATCAAGTGATTTTTGACAATGCTGTGAAGGACTCCCAGCTGTGCCAGGACAGTCTATTCAACAAATGGTGCTGGAAGAACTGGATATCCATATCCAAAAGAAAGAAATAGGACCCCTATCTCAAACCATATTTAAAAATTAACTAAAACTCAATCAAGGGCCTAAATATAAAAAAGAAAACCATAAAACTACTTGAATAAAATGTAGGAAAACATCTTCAAGGTTTTGATGGTGGTAGTTTCTTAAACCTTACACCCAAAAGCATAAGCAACAAAAGAAAAATTAGCTAAATGGGACCTCCACATAATTCAACACTTTTGTACCTCAAAGGACTTTGTCAAAAGGGTGAACAGGCAGCCAACTAGTGGGAAAAAATATTTGGCAATCATATATCCAATAAGCATTCAATATCCATGATATACAAAGAGATCATACAACTCAACAATAAAAAAAAGGCAAAAGAAATGAAAAGACAATTGTCCAAGGAAGAAATACAAATGGCAAAGAAACACAGGAAAAAATGTTCAACATCATGAACAATTAGGGAAATGCAAATCAAAACTACAATGTGATATGCATTTCACAACTATTAGACTGGCCACTATTACAAAGTCAGAAAACTGTAAATGTTGGAAATGATGTGGAGAGAAAAGAATGCTTATTCACTGTTGATGGGAATGTAGAATGGTACAGCCACTGTGGAGGACTGTTTGGCAGTTCCTAAGGAAGCGGAATATAGACTTGCCATGTGACCTGGCAATACCACTACTCGGTACGTAACCAGAAGAACTGAGAGCAGGGACACGAACAGACATTTGCACACTGATGTTCATAGTGGCATTATTCATGATTTTCAAAAGTTGGAAACAATCCAGGTGTCCATCAACTGATGAATGGATAAACAAACTGTGGTGTATACATATGATGGAATATTATGCAGCTGTAAGAAGAAATGAATTTGTGAAGTATGTGACAACATAGATGAAACTGGAGGACATTATATTGAGTGAAGAAAGCCAGACACAAAAGGACAAATACTGTATGCACTACTATGAACTAAATATATTGTGTAAACTCATGGAGTTAATAATTAGAAAAATGGTCACCAGAAAATAGAAGGAGGATAGAGAACAGAAAGCTGAGGTTTAATCTGTGCAGAATTGGTAAAAAATGTTCTTTGTAAATCTTTGGAAATGAATAGAAATGTTGATAGCATATCATGGTGTTTGTAACTAGCAGTACTATTGTATGAGTATGACAGTAGTTGAAAGGGAAAATCTAAGGCCTTTAATATTACTAAAAGGAAAGCTAAAAATTGTAACATGGTACTGTATGTGGCAGTAAAACCTCATGTAAAACATGAATATGGGTGACATTGCATATATGACTTTTATAAAATATAAATACAAATATACTAGCAAGAAGGAATATGATTAGCAGCTATGTACAGCAGAGGACAGATATAGATTGTGAGGTGATGAGTTTTATTTGTTTGTTTATTTTTTGTTTATTATTATTATTATTATTGGGATAATATAAATATTCTAAGAATGATTGAAGTGATAAATGCACAAATATGTGTTTACACTGAATACCATTGATTGTACACTTTGGATGGGTTTTTGCTTCATTAATATGTACCAATAAGATTGATTTGTTTAAAAAATCAGTTATAGGGCCCGGCTAGATAGCTCAGTGGATAAAGAGCTCGCTGGGAAACCACATGGGAGGCCCTGGGTTCGGTTCCCGGGGACCTCTCCTGGCGGGCAGACCGCCTTGAGAATGGAAGCCGCCATGGGCGGGCCGGAGCCGCCGTGGGCAGGGCAAAAAGCTGCCACGGACAGGCGGAAGCCGCCACGGGCAGGGCAGGTCG